>BQNB010176058.1:0-13099 GCA_026074375.1 Tanacetum coccineum
GTTTGAATGAGTTTCCATTCTCTATGACATCTCATAGAGCATAGTCTTGAACTTGAAAGTATTGCTCAATCCTTAGCCTTCACATATCGATTCCTTAGCTTGTAAAGGTTAAGTTACTTTGAATAAATCCAAAACAACTATGATAGAAACTTTATGAATATTAAAGAGTATGCGGAATCTACTCTTTAATACTTAGAAGAATATTAATGAAACAGTAAACTGTATGAACAATGATATTACTGAAAAGCTCCAATATTATTATTATCAATAATACGAGTACTCTGTGTAGTACTAGGGTTTACAACCTTGAAGCTATATATCAAAAATATCTATATATGTGTTTCTATAAACATAACCTAGGATCTCCTTTTATACATCAATGAGTCCTTTACAAGATAACTACAAATCTTCTATAATTCTAATAGATAACTGCAAATATTCTAACATAATAAGATATACACTGAATAAGTCAATACATATCACTTAACACGTCTTTATCACTTTAGCAGTCTTAATCTTCATGCAGCAATCTTAAGTCCTTCAGCAGTCTTAAGTTAGTACTGGCGGTACTAACTTACTCTAGCAGTACTAACTGGTTAGTACTGGCAGTTGTAACTTGAGCAGTACTAACTGTTGGCTTGGCAGTACTAAGTATGTAGACTTTTAATTCCCGATAATCCTTCCCTAAACTTGTGATTTACCTCTAAATCATCAAGTTTCTTGAATTAAAATCTTGTTCTTTGACAGTATTATTCCAAACACTTATCTTCTTGGTCTTTCAACCTGCATGAATATCTTCCTAAAAAGTTCTCTAGATATCTCATTATCTTGATCCACCAAGAGCTTTGCAACCAACATCAATGTAAGAGTTCCCCCTGACAATGGATACTCCTTCTCTACCAGCATGTAGATGTCTATTCCCTTCTCTATAGACACATGATGCACTCTACATGAATCATATAGCCTCTAAGTTAAATCATGAATATGCTTTTGAAGCTTCCATAACTCATCATCAGTATCTGGTTCAAACAATCTCTTCAACTCAACGCATATCTCTCTTTCATTGTCATCTGTTGGTTTTGTTGAATTGAACTTCTCTTTAACCAGACTTTACATCGTCACTAAGTCATCCATGTCAAAGGATTTTAACATATCATTAAAGAAGTGATATATCTTAGTATCATTTCTAACTCTGATGATCTTCTAGTACTTCCTAGTGCCTTCAGTGTAAATCTCCTAGTTAATTATTAGATACTTAGTTTGTAAGGCTTCAACATTCATCCCTAGCTCTAGAACTATTATCATCATTTGTTGTAGTTCTTCTTGTGACAGTTCATCAGCTTCTTTAACTCTTGGTTCTTCATCTAGTTCTGAGCTTTCACTAGTCTTTTGCCTCTTAGAACTTTCTTGATCAAGTTCTTCTTCCGCATCTCTTTTTGAACTTCCAGCTGCTAACTCAGGAACTGCTCTGTCAACTTCACTTTCTATTGGAACAAAAGTGTTTACCTTCCTCATTGTTGTTTCAAACAAGGTCTTGATCTCATCAAAAGAATAACCTCTTAACTGCTGTAGTGTATAACCTCCTATGTGCTTGATATAATTAGACATATAGGTCCTCTGTTGAGCCTGTGTGGGTGGCTTATTCCTCCTTTCTTCAGCTCTTTGTGCAGCAAAATACCTTTTTCTCTGATTGATAAGCTCTACAAGCATTCTTGCTTGTTCAGCTTCAGTGTACATTTCTCTTTCATCTGCTTGTAACCTCTGTGCTAACTCTTCATCAGCTTCAACTCTAGCTTGTATGTCTTCCCATTCTTCAACATTAAAAGAGATAGCTGCTTCATGTACCCTGGCCATCCTCTGCCTCTATTCTTCCTCAAGTTTAGCTTGTAGTCTAACAGCTGCTTCATAACCAAGTCTTTCTTGTTCTTGATACAACTTTGTCTTGGTCTATACTGGCTCAGATTCATCCATTTTACCTTTACCTTTATCTTTGGTTGCACTCTTCCTAATATACACCAGTGTCTCAGCCATATTAATGTCATCAGTAGTAGAAACTCTTCTTGTAGGACTGGCAGTACTAACAGCAGCTACACTAGCAGTAGTAACTACTGCACCAGTAGTAGAAACTGGCTTAGCAGTACTAACATCCTTCTTAGCAGTACTAACATCCTTAGTAGCATCAAGATCAAAATCAAATTCCATATCATGCTCATTCCTCCCCTGAAGTTCTGCATCATGTTGTACTAATGAAATGTTAGGATCTTGATCAATTTCATCTATCTTCCTCCCCTGTTTGGAAGGATCCTCTAATCATCTTCATCATCAGAAACAATAATTCTGGCCCTTCTTCTAGCTTGGCTGGACTTAACTTTGTTCTCCAACTTCTTTACCTTCTTAATAAGCTTAGTATAAGCAGCACCATATGTAAGCTTGGTCTGCTTCAAGTCTGTCTCCAAGCTCTCCACCTTCTTTGACAATGTTGTACATAAAACCATCAATTCTTGGAGTGTCATACTGCCCTCACCACTTCCAAGTGTGTTAACTCTTGGGAGAGGTAAATCATGGGGCATGGTAGGGGTCTTATCAATGTTACCACTACCCTGTCCTGCTTCTAAGCTAGTGACAGTAGTGGTAGCCCCTCCATATCTGACATCCTCACTTGTGGAAGTAGCCTCATCTGCTACAAGGGACTGAGTGGGAGATCTGGGCTGAGGAACCACAAATTCCTGTCTGTTTGTTCTCCTAGATGTTGGTGAAATTGGTAGTTATGAGGTTGATGGAGCACTGGTGGGTGTGTGATGGGACTAAACTGGGTGTGTTGATCCTTCACCCTGAACAACTGGGCCCTGAACAATCATTGCAGGAAACAATGGAATGTTTTCCCCAGTATAACCCTTAGAAGCCCTCTTCATATTGCTAAAAAGTTTTTGAGTGTGGGTAGGAGCAATATAAAGTCTTGTGTGAGGTTGGAGCAGTCTCTTGTTCTTGTTACAAAAACTTGAATAAATCTTGGATACATTAAAAATTTGTGTTTACTATCCAAGTTTTTCACCATAACATCAAATATTAGTTTAGAAAAATTATATTTCCTATTAGTGGCCAGGAAAATAATAGCAGTTGCTATATTGCTACTGAATTGTTCCCAAGAGGTTTTCTTAGGACTTAGACAATGTAGGATGGTATGGATGAGAAATCTCCATTGAGGGGAAAAGTGTCCTTTTTAAAAGGTCAATTTGTCAGAAGTTGACACATACCCCATTAAGGAAAGTTGTTCAAAGATTTCAGTAGTTGGAAAAGAACTAATACCATCAGAATTTGCTAATTAGAGATGCCTTCTAACAAATGCCTCAGTAACAATCTTAACTTTTCCATCTATTGTAGCAGTTAATTCAATTTCTCCATTATCAAGTGTTCTGGCAGTAGCAGTTTCCCAAAACTATTTGATGAGAGAAACATAAATAATGGGATTTTCTGTAAGAGCATACCTTATGTGACTAGCATTGAGAAAATCTACTATTTGGTGAAATCCTTCACTTCTCTCTGGTTTCTTTAAGTAGGCGACCATGTTGTGTGTGTCACGAAATTCTAAATTCTCCATTGTTGATTGAGAAAAGTTCGATTAGAGTTCTGGGTTATAATCGTGTATGAGAGCATGTGTGTTTTGCAAAGTCAATTAAGATTATATAGATAGCACTTGAGGTTTTGATTTGACCAACTGAATTTATCTTGAAGAAATCTTGTGATTTAAAGAAAGATTATGAAATATCCAGAATAAGGAAACCTATAAGCGAAGTAATTCGCAGAATTATCTCAAACGGCTATATTTAATTGCCAAAAATTTGTTATTCCCAAACAGCACTAACGGTAGCCTAGCAGTACTAAGTTTAGCCTAACAGTACTAAGTAATGCCCATCAGTACTAACTTTTAAGTTACCAGTTTTAACCTCATTTTCGTTCCAAAAAGCATTCCCATCAACTATTTTGATTCTCATAAGCTCTCTTTCTGTTTTTATTCTCACTTTATCTCTTAATTCTTTTTCTTACTGAATCACTCTGTCTGTTTTTGTTTCACACATCTCTCTTTCTGTTTTTGATTCTCACTTTATCTCTCAATTCTTTTTGCTTATAATTCTCTCTGTCTGTTTTTGTGTTACACATCTCTCTTTCTGTTTTTAAACTCACTACATCTCTCATTTATTTTTGCTTACAATTCTCTCTGTCTGTTTTTATTTTCTCTCAATTCTTTTAAGCTTAATTTTTCTCTCTATCTGTTTTTGCTTTCTCTCAATGCTCATAGTATTAATTATAACAGCAGTACTAATTATACTTACCAGTAGTAAGTTAGGCCAACAACACTAACTTGAATTTCATCATTAGCTGCCGTTCCATTATATTTCAAGCATCATTTGAGCATAATCTGCTGCATATTAAGACAATTAACCTCCCTTCAATCAATACTTCAGAGGTTAAGCATTCCTATACTTGCAATCAGATATTGAAATTTGCCAACATCAAATGCTTTTGTGAGCAAATCTACAATATTCTGATCTGTGTGAATCTTGATCATCTGAATAAGCTTCTTCTCATTAGAATCTCTGATAAAATGATGTCTAATCTCAATGTGCTTAGTCTTTAAGTGAAACACTGGATTCTTAACAATGCAGATGGTGCTTTCATTATCAATGAAAATCTTGGTATTCATGAAATTGTATCCATAATCTAACATTTGATTTTGAATTCATAGTACTTGTCCACAACAACTAGCAGCAGCCACATATTTTGCTTTAGTAGTAGAGTTAGCAACTACAGTTTGCTTCTTGCATTGCCATGAAATCAATCTGCTTCCAAGAAATTGACAACCTCTTGTTGTGGATTTTCTATCTAACCTTGCACCTGCATAGTCACTGTCAGTATAAGCTTCCAAATCAAATGGTGAGTCCTTAGGATACCAAAGGCCCAATTTAGGTTGACCTTTCAAGTATCTAAAGATTCTTTTCACAACATGAAGATGTGAAACTTTAGGTATGACTTGAAATCTTGCACAAGCACATACAACAAACATTATATCAGGCCTTGAAGATGTTAGGTACATCAATGATCTAATCATTGATCTATATAAGTGAACATAAACATCTTAGCTTCTTGCTTCCTTGAGCAATGGCTTTGAAAGTCTATAGGTGTACTTGCTGTCTCACCAGTTTTGATAATTAGAACTTATCAAGATTTATCACTATTGTTTTATTGCTAATGAATAATTTCCCATCTTTTCTGAGGTCACTTGCAGTCTTAAGGAAGATTGTAAGCTCTCTCACCAGAACTCATCTGGAACTTCTTATGCATCATCTTTTCAAACTCAATACACATCTCATTCATTGGTAACCCAAAATGATTAATCTACATATATTGTACTAGTAGAATATACCTTTGACTTTTTTAATGAACCAATAGTTTAGCTATCTGGCATCTTTGAAAAATCATTGTTAATAAATAGGTAGATAGAGTCTCATACAAGCTCTAGGAGCTTGATGTAGACCATATAATGCCTTTTCTACACATTATAAACTCTGTCAGGGAACTTTGGATCTTCAAACCCTTGAGGTTGACAGACATAATCATATTCTTCTATTTGCATTTACAGAAATGCACTCTTCACATCCATTTGGTACACAACAAAGTCTTTGAATGAGGCATAGGGCTAAGATCAACCCCTAGTTTCTTCAATCCTTTAAACTGGAGCAAAAACTCTCTATTCTTCTTCTCGAGTTACCTGTGGCAACAAGCCTCGTCTTGGTTCGAATACAAGACCCTCTCTCATCATTCTTGTTAATGTTTGACCCATTTTGTTCCAATGGCACTCTTGACATATGGTAGAATCAAACCAAAAGTCCAAATCCTTCTTGTAATTTAACTGTTAAAAGCTCAAAAACCTGCATTGTTCTATCCAGCTTAGATCTGTCAAAGCTTGAATCACCTTCTTGGGTTCTACTTGTGATAGAAAACAAGCAAATAGACAAGTATGAAGGTCTTCATGAGTTTTCCCTTCATAAACAGCACTATAAATCCTCGTTCATTTAAAGTCTTTGTCATTCTCCTTGTTTTGTTACACAGACTGCACTTCACCATATCACTATGATCAAGGTGACATGCTCTTATGGATTCTTTGTATTTGGAGTACTTGGGAACTAGATTTGTGTCGGTTAGTATGTTGCTCATATCTAATTCTGTTTCATCACCAAAGAAATCAGCATGTGTAGCTTCAAGTAGAGCAGTAGTAACTGTTGGAATTTACTAGTATTATTATTTATTACCAGTATTAATAATTGTACTAGCAGTATTAATACTTGGCCCAGCAGTATTAACATCTTGAGTACTATTTTCAGGCCTCTCTTGATCATCAATTCCACTTTCTTGACTTACACCTTTATCATCCTTCTTTCCAGCATCACTAGAAGGTTATGGTTCATCATTGCAAGCATTCTTTGAAGAAGAATCAACTAGTGAACCATCTTTCCACAGTGACATCAAAATGTAGTCTTGGCTAGATCCTGTCTCCTTGCTAGAATGACCTGTACCAACACTTTCTTTGTAAACTACAACATCATTAGAGTTTTGTACCTACAACAATGCACATAATCATTGATTTTGTTTAGAACATCAATATAAACTACACTTTTTTTTGGGGGTTTTTACCAATCACTGCATAATAGGCTTATCCTCAAGAAACCTAATATGCAAGTTTTCTATCTAATTTCCTTGTTCTATTGTTGTATACCCTAAATGCCTACTTATTTTTTGAGTATCAACAAAGAATCTTAATCTGAATTTCCATCAAACTTGCCCAAATAATCTAGGTATTTAATAATGGAACTGATACCCAAATGGTTCATATTGAAGCTTTAGAGAGGGTGTTCTACCTCTAAATTGTCATAGGGGTCTTGTTATGTGCTTAAATACTAATACCCGATGTCTGCAATTAGCAAGCAGTATTAAACTGCTTTCAGCCAAATGTAATAGGTTAACTTAGTGTCAGCTTACAGGTTTAGCAGCATCATTTAGTGTCCTAATTTCTCCTCTCAGTTTCATTTAATGCACACACCCATTTTGCTAAGGAGTTTTAGCTACACTAAATTTCCTCTTAATGCCTTTCTTTTCACAAAAATCACTCATAACTCTATTTTTGGACTCTGTTCCATTGTCACATCTAATTATCTTTACTTTCTTATCAACTAGATTTTCTATCTCAGTTATAAAGCTCTTAAGAATGCCACTAGTCTCATCCTTAGGATGCTAAAAGAAAACCCACGTAAATCTGCTATAATCACGTCAGTGACAACTAGATAATATTTCTTTATTTTAAGCTGCTTCATCAAAGGTTAGACAAAAACAAGTCCATATGCAACATGAATAAAGGCTAAGTAATAGAGTTCTGAATCTTGAACTTATAATAGGCTTTGTATTGCTTTCCCTTAAGGCAAGCAACACAGGTTTGGTCATTTTCAAAATGTTTTTGTTAGGTAAACCTCTATCACAAATTTTCCTTAACAAGTTTTTTAATAGTTTTAAAATTTACATGACCTAGCCTCCTATGCCAAAGCATTGATTCATCAAGTGTGCCCTTTGCAACAAGATACGTTAAACTCTCTCTAGGAACTTTACTTGTTGTTCTTTCTAGGAACTTTAAGTAAAACCTGACTTTCATCAACTAACTTAAAGTCAGGAGACAGAACAACATGTAGAGTTCGTTTAAAAATAAATTGTTCTTTTTGTCACACATCTTGTGAAACCTAAAAAGGTTTTAAACTATAACTCCTTTGACAAAGTTACATATCTGCCAACAATCAGTTACCTAGTATTAAGAGTTTCCTTTACTACGTAATTTTCCCTCTTTGGCTCCTCCCTCAAAGGTAACTATCCTCCTTCAAATTTCCTTAATGTTGAGAGTAGGACATGTTCCTGTATGTACATTGAGCATCCACTGCCAAATTAGCCCTTGATCTTAATTTTTTGTGGTTGACTTGCACATAAAAATAAGAAAATTAGTTTCTTTGGGGACCCAAGATTACACTGACTTGGAATCTCCTCGTGCATCAAAATATGTATGTTTCTTCAAGTAATTGATACACTATATTAAGTTTGGTAGGTCTCCAAACCCATCATGCTGAGGCCTTAACAACATTAACCTGGTTTTCACTAACAACATTAACTACTGCTAAATTTGGCCTAGCAGTATAAAAATTTCCCTTAGCAGTATTAACTTTTTGTTTAAAATTTTTGTTAGTTAATGTTGTTTTTATTTGAGAGGCCTATTTACGTTGGATTGTGTGATTTAGAAAAACGTGACATTGAGCTAGCTCTATAAATGTATGTTTTGGGCAATGAGAAGTATCTAACAGGGCCTAGCGTATTAACGTGTTTCTTATGCCAGTTTTTATTAAAATGCTCTTGGAGCCATGTTCTGTGAGCACTAGGGTTCGAGCCTTTTTAGTAGATAATTTATAATTCACCCCTTGTATAATATTCCCAATAACACCTTTTCCTTTGATGGTAATTGAAATTAGCCTTTGACATGGTCAAAAACATCCACAGTATTATCTACAAAAACAATTTTATACCAACAAAAAAAAAAAAAAAAAAAAAAATATAAAAAAAAAAAAAAAAAAAAAAATAAAAAAAAAAAAAGCTTATTGTACTACAAGTCTTTCATTGATGTTGCGAATTCTGATTATTTCTAGGTTTCTTTGATTTCCCCTAGGACTTTGTAAACTGTACATTCTCAGCAATAACTTAATGGTTTCTAACTGGTTTTTCTTGTTGTTTAGGTCTAACAAATTCTATCTTAGCAAGAGTAGGAAAAAAAGTTTTCTTCTTTAACTTATCATCTGACACAAAATTCTTAACCATTGGGGCATCAGGAGGTATTTCCCTACTCTTAGATGGTATCTTCACTGGCAATTTTAATAGTCTTAGGTCCATAGCTTCTAAACTCATGGCTGTTGGACTATTTTAGACAGAGTTAGGAACCAATCAAGGTTTGGCGGGTGAAAATACCATGTAGGAGGAGGTTGAAACAGCATTATAGCTTACAAACACTATACCATTTCTACTTTTTAATCAGGTTTCTGACTCCTATCTAATTTGTTCTAGACTCTTAGATTCATATCAAATTTTTGTCAATTTTAAGTTGATTGCTTTCTAGTTCTTGCTTATGCTTATCTAATCCTCACTTTTACAGCATATTTAATTTCTTCGAGTCTTTATATGAGATATCTCTTTTTAGGACAGCAAGTTGCTCACAAAAAATAACCTCATTCTTTTTGTAAAAGACAAGTTGATCTTCTACAAAATGCTATAACCATTATTTTATAATTTGCTAAATTGATACTCAGTTTGTTAACTTCATTCTTAAATATCAAGTTGAGTTTTAAGGAGTTTCAAGCTTTTTAGACGGTTTTTGAACAAGTTTGTCATTAGTAGCTCGAGTCTGAAAAAACCTTAAGAAGCCATAATTGTGAGGGACTTCTTAATCTACCATATAACTCCAGGCAAAACCAGGCTCCATCAATAGCCAACATAGCTTTGTGAGATTTCTATCCATTTACCGTCCTTCTAGGAGTTGTCTTGATTCTTTGTTTTGTTATCTTAGTTTCTAGGTCAATCTGCATTACCTTGGCAATAGTGTCCCATTCTTGTGACAGTTGAAACCACTCCACCTTTGACGTGTCCATATAAGCTGTTGTTACATCCCATTGATAGTGATCTTTCTACCAGTTTTCTGGAAAAAACTTCTTCTCTCATGCTTAGTAATGCTAACTGGCATTTTTTCAAATATCCATTTTTCTATGTCATCTTCATGGAATTTGTTCAAGGTCCCATTATATACATGTTGAGGACCATTTGGTTGGTGGCTAAAATTACATAAACAGTATCTTACTTAAGTTAGCTTTACTAACTTGAGTAACAGCAGTGTATTTGAGTCGCTAGCTGGGACTGACTTGAGTGTTAGATAAGTATAACTCTATTAAAGAGTAATTAACTTTTTTATTGTACTGCTAGGAGATAACACAAAAGCCATGTTCTGAGAATTTAAGCTTGAGCTTGAGCTTGCAGTTCCTTTAAACTCTTGTTCAACAATCTTAAATTGTTGTAGAGATCATCAAAGCTCATTGTGTCTAGATTAGGTTTATTCCTCAGACCACAACATGAGTATTCTATCAGAGGACAAGACTTATCAAAAAAATTTCAATTTAAGATCTTCTTGTGAAATATTTTCACCCAAGATAGCCACTATCGACTTACAATCTTCTGAAGCTTGTTAAAAATGGTCAAAGATGTACTCTTGCTTAGAGCACTAATGTAGAAAAGGGAAGGGGGGGGGGGGAGGGAGGGGGGGGGGGGGGGGGAGGGGGAGGGGGGATAAAAAAAATGGTCTCATTAATTTGTTCAGGAGGTCTTTTTGAGTCTTTCTTTGTGGCTTCATTATCACCACATCTTGTTTGTTAGCAGCAAACAAAGTCTGAGCATTTCTATATTAATTTAAAGGTCATTAGATGTTCTAGGAAGTGTCATTAGTAACGTTTACTCTTACTTCATATATTCTTCTTTTAAAACCTTTTCTTTAGTAGCGACAGGTCCTGGTATTAGTGTAGTTGAGGTGCCATCAGCATTTGTTGTTGTTTTAGTGCAGGTTGTGCATGGTTTGAATGAGTTTCCATTCTATGACATTCTCATAGAGCATAGTCTTGTATTGAAAGTATGGTGCTCAATCTTTAGCCTCACAGATATATTCACCATGTTTGAGATGTGGGCAAAATTTGCAGTAGTAGTGATTTATGCAGTTATAGTCCATATCTTCCTTGTGTGAGTAAAGAGTTCTTTTTTTTAGTTTCTTCTAGTCAAAGGTGTCAGAACACAAGACAAGCTCTGATACCACTTGTTGATCCCTACTTATGATCTATTCCTTAGCTTGTAAAGATTAAGTTACTTTGGATAAATAAAAAACAACTATGGTTGAAACTTTGTAAATACTAAAGAGTATGCGAAATCTACTCTTTAATACTTAGAAGAATGTTAATGAAACAATAAACTTTAAGAACAGCGATATAACTGAAAAGCTTCAATATTATTATTATGAATAATACGAGTACTTTGTGAAGTACTAGGGTTTACAACCTTGAAGCTATATATCAAAATGTATATGACTATTGTGCATGCAAAACCATAACTTAGGATCTCCTTTTATACACTAAGGAGTCCTTTACAAGATAATTACAAATCTTCTATATTGTTAAACTTATACATATCTTTCTAACTGAATAGAATATACTCTGAATAAGTCAATACATATCACTTCACACGTCTTTATCCCTTTAGCAGTCTTTATTCAGCAGTCTTAAGTCCTTCAGTAATGTTAAGTTAGTACTGGCAGTACTAACTTACTTCTAGCAGTACTAACTAGTTAGTACTGGAAGTTGTATCTTAAGCAGTACAAAGTCTTTGTCTTGGCAGTACTAAGGATAATAAGTTTAATTCCCAACAATCCTCCCCTAAACTTGTAATTTACCTCCAAATCATAAAGTTTCTTAAATTAAAACCTTGTTTTCTGAGAGGATTCTTCCAAACACTTTATCTTCTTGGTCTTTCAACCTGCATGAATATCTTCCTAAGAAGTTCTCTGGACATTTTATTATCTTGTTCCACCAAGAGTTTTGCATCTAACATTTGTGTAAGAACACCTTTTGACAAAGGATATTCCCTTTCAACCAGCATGTAGATATTCGTTCCATCCTTTGTAGATACATGATGCACTCCACATGTATCATACATTCTCCATGTTATATCATGAATATGTTTCTGAGACTTTCATAACTCATCATCAATATTAGGTTCAAATAGTCTCTTCAACTCTACCCAGATTTCTATTTCTTTATCTTCTGTTGGTTCTGTTGAGTTGAACCTTTCTTGAACACGACTCCATAGTTTGACTAAATCATCCCTGTCAAAAGTCTTTAGCATATCTTCAAAAACCTGATATACCTCAGCATGATTACCAACCCAGATGATTTTCTAGTGCATTCTTGAATCTTCAGTGTAAACCTCCCATTCAATGATTGGATATTTGGTTTGCAGGGCTTCAATATTCATTCTTTCTTCTGGAACTATGATCATCAATTGTTATAGCTCTTCTTATGATAGCTCATCTGGCTTTTGCTTCTTAGAACTTTGTTGACTAAGTTCTTCTTCTGTAGCTCTTTTAGTACCTCCAGCTTCTGCAGATTTAGTAACTGCTGCTTGTAAACTATCTGCTACTAACTCTGGAACTCCTCTTCTAATTTCAGTCTCCATGGGTACAAAAGTGTTTGCTCTCCTCATTGTAGTTTCAAATAAGTCCTTGATCTCATCAAAGGAAAGTCTCTTTAATCGCTGCAGTTTATAATTTCCCATATGCTTGTTATAATTGGACATATAAGTCCTTTGTTGAGCTTAATTCATGGGCTTGTTCCTTTTTGCTTTAGCTTTTTGAGCAGCAAAATATCTTTTTCTCTGATTGATAAGATCTACAAGCATCTTTGCTTGATCATCTTCAATGTACTTTTCTCTTTCCTCTATCTGTAGTCTCTGAACTAACTCTTCAGAAGCTTTAACTCTTTCTCTAATGTCTTCCCATTCTTCCTTAGTAAAAGATCTAGCTGCTTCATGTACTTTGGCAATCCTTTGCCTCTCTTCTTCATCAAACTCCTCTTGTAGTCTCATAGCTGTTTCTAGACTAAGTCTTTCTTGTTCTTGTTGCCTTTTTGTCTTGGTTATAGCCGATTCAGACTCTTCCATTATACCTTTACCTTTATCTTTTATCTTTGCTGCACTCCTTCTGATGTACACTAAATTTTCAGCAGCAATATCATCAATAGAATCACCAGCAGTTTTAACTTCAGGGCTGGCAGTACTAATTTCTTCACCAGCAGTAGTAACTGCTACATTATAAGTGGTAAAATCTATACTAGTAGTAGAAACACCCATCTGTACCAAAGTAATCCCCTCATCTTCATCAATTATAGAACGGTTGCTCTAACTAGTAATAGGAATCATAAGATCCTTGAGGCTA
>BQNB010176059.1:0-10407 GCA_026074375.1 Tanacetum coccineum
CAACAAGGTGTTAGTAATGATGTCTTGGTAAGCATTTAAGGGGTTGAAGAATTAAAAAGAAATGCATGGATAAAGGGTGAAAACAAAGCAGCCCTCCCTACACTTTAGGCAGAAACCGGGTCAATACATAATCTATCAGTTTTCACAAAAATGAATTTTGATATTAAAGAATGACATCATGGACCCAGTGATGCAATGCACAACCCTCCTCAGCCATTTGAGTTTCTCTCAATAGAATCTAGTCTCATTTGTCATGGAGATACACACGACTTCTATTGACTTTCTCACTCTGAGTTAGTTGATATTGAATAGGTGGCAGTCTGCTCCAGCCTCCGAGTACTAAAACCAAAATGCACTAATCGAGTCTAGAGCCAAGAGATTAATAAAATAAATCTCACTAGGACACATTCCATTATAAACACTTGTTAAACACCAATAAGTTCACAAGCTGTTAACAAGAGTCCTATGCATTATCCTTGTGGTATTGCCAGAACATCCGAGTGATACTTAAGTATTTACAGTAAAGATGGAAATCATGCTAGAGCCAACATCAAACAAGCTCTTGATAGGTGACTTGTGCGATTATATATGAATCAAACTTGTGTTAACTGGAAAGAAATGATGGTGCAATTCAATGTGAATCAAACTTGTTCTAGTAAATGAATTGACGGTTTAATCAGAAAGATAGTAACTATCTGATTCACTCTTACCGTGTTGTTTGATTTGAGACGCTCCGGTAATGAGAACGGCTAGTACATCTGCGAAACCCTGTCAAGAAGATTCATTTGAATTATATCTGATCACAGCCAGTATTTATACTGATTAACGGGAAACCTTGGTTATTGCAACCTTATTTGACGAAGTGACAAAGACACTCTCGTCTATATCTATTGATTATCACTAACGTAAACTTGCAGGTTATACAGTGGTGGCGGTATCCCAAGGTTAATCTAACCAAATTCGGACGAATGACAAAGCCATATTCGTCTACACGC
The DNA here is from genome assembly GCA_026074375.1 of Tanacetum coccineum. Classification (NCBI taxonomy): domain Eukaryota; kingdom Viridiplantae; phylum Streptophyta; class Magnoliopsida; order Asterales; family Asteraceae; genus Tanacetum; species Tanacetum coccineum. Next base: position 996 of record BQNB010176059.1, read on the forward strand.
TTTATTGCTAACTGTTTTATTTCAGGATACATAAAGATGGAGATGGTGATGCCTTATTCCAGCTGAAGTCAAATTCATTACCACATGCTCATGCTCAAACTACAAAGACATACTATAAGCATCAAGATTCAAGAATCATGAAAGCTCAAGAATTAAAGACAAAGACTTCCGCATAAACTCTGATATACAAGATCTTCCTTCAAAGATATCAAGTCTATCAAGGGAGATTGTTAGCAAGCTTTCAAGATGATGCAAAGTATGAGCATGTTGGCCAAGATACAAGATCGCAATGTGGCAAAGACGATCAAGAGGGAAGGATAAAGATTTAAAGATCTCAGATAAAAAGATAAAGTCAAAAGACAATGACAAAAGCTCAAGATCATAGATCACAAAGCATGAAGGAACAAGCCTACAACGTTGACAGAGACAAAGATCATAAGAGCTTAACGACAAAAGCAATCTCATTGATCTCACGAAGGAGTGTCACAATGAACTCGCTTCGGGGGAGATTGTTAGCCTCAAAACATTGAGTCGAACAATGGAAGTTCGTTCATTAATTATATTAGGTCTCCGTCATTAATTAATATACGTTGTAATAGGCTAGTCGGGTAAACGGGCTCTTAAATGTAAGCTAACCGGTCACGTGTATCGGGCGAAAGCCCAAGTAAACTCGAGCCCGACCCGTAGAAATACTAAAGGCAAGTAAGCCTTTTAGTCTAGGTATAAATACCACTCTTCATGGATGGAGAGTGGGTTGGTCATTTGTAACTTACACATTTACAATTAAACAATCTCATTCTCTTACTTTCTCTCTCTATAATTCTTATCATCTCCTAGCTTATTTTCTTGTTCATATTATGAAGTGAAGTGATATTCATTGAAACCAAGTAGAGTTTTTTTAAACATATCACATAAAATGTAAATTGTTATTTTATTAGATAACTGTAACATGTTCAATGAAATCAAGGAGAGTTTATTTGAAACAAGAGATTGATAATTATACAAGTTATTATTAAATATCAGATTATATACATCATTTTACTAAATTTGTGGAAGTGTTTGTTTGACTTGTCTAGTTTATTTTTAAACCGGGTCGAGTTTAATTATTAACTAGATATAATTCTTGAAAATTTGAAGTTTAAAAGTATATTTATAGAAACCTTGTTGAGTTTCTTTAGTAGAATGGATCTACTGAAACCTTTTTGAGTTTCTTTAGAAGAATGGATCTACTGAAACCTTGTTAAGTTTCTTTAGATGAATGGATCTACTGAAACCTTGTTGAGTTTCAGTATAGAAATAGATCATATAAAATAGAGCTATTAAGATCTTTTTAATGGAAATCGACAACATCATATTACGTATGTATTTTGGTAAAACTTTATGTAATATGTGATATTGTTTAATTGTTTTAATTGAAAGACTTATTTTAAAATGGTTTTGTATAACGGATCTTACAAGAAATTAGTGTTTTAAACAAAAGACGAATTAAAACCATTTTGTTAAGAAACACTTGTAACACCCCCAAATAGTGTCGCAGCGAAATATGGGTCTGAGAGTGTTACTTCATAGATCAATAGCACAAGATATGAGAACGACTTCTAAATGAGTCATTTAAAATGATACATTAGATTTCATTAAAGTTGTTTGTTACAAAAGCACAACGGCTTAACATGTTCACTTGTAAATGTAAAGATTTTAAAACATAACAAATATCCCAAAAATGTTATGCTTCTAAATCTTTATGCAATGACATCCAAAATAACAACCACCAATGTATCCTTGTCTCGTACCTTATTGACATGAGAAAAACATGCTTTAAAACGTCAACATAAAGTTGGTGAATTCACAGGTTTAAGTAATGTACAAAGTAAGACCGCAAGATTTCCAAGTGTAAGACATGTAACACATACAATATCTCAAAAGTAATTAAGAAATGCACTAAGCTCGTGACACTGAAGCTACAACATATATGTGTATGAAAATTAATGCACATAATGTGCCCGTGTAGATGTTCAACATGTACCATCCAAATTGTTCCGACATGGTATACATTCGTCGTTTCGGTACCTCTGAAACTAGTGAGCGCTGCTCACCCGAACGGGGATGTCAATCCCAACTAGATGTATTCATAACATTCGCGCTTACAATCTAGTAATTAACAGTTCATGATTCATGGGCATAGTGGGTTATAGCTACTTAGGCAAACTCGTAATTTGTATAAAAGTGTACTTGCGTCCAATCGTAAAACAATGCATGTTTCTTACCCCGAGAATTGTAAATCATTAGAATTGTATAAAAATGGGGCTATGAACTCACCTCAGTGAATGTATTTGATATATAAATCAAGTATGAAAATCGTCACATATAGTCTGAATGCAACATAATTAAATATAGGTCGTATGAGTACAATGTACTAGAACAACTAACACAACATATAATTCTATATAGTTACATCACCACCTAAACGTGCTTGTTTAATTTATAAAATTAAACAATATAAATTACACTTTGAAAAGTAAATGTCCATGTATTTGTATTTGTAAAAATAGTATACTTGTCTAACAATTGATCATTTGTTAAAAATACTTGATTTAATGTTTTTATTATGTATATAATGTCATCGTATAAATAGTTCAATCGTCTTGTAAAATAATATTTATAAAGTTAAAAACATGTATAAATATTATATAAGTGATACCACATCGTTTCGTAAAGTTTTTATTAAAAACGAACCAACACTATTCATGTCCGGAAATAGTGCACAAGTATAAAAATAGTGCATAAGGTTTTATAAACTTTATATCTTTTTCGTTTTAACTCCGTTTTATACGTTCTTTATGTCCACGATTTTATATTAAGAAGATTTATCAAAATATCATATTTATGAAAATTTAGCTATTGATGAACAGTAACTTTTATTGTTTTTATAAATTATATAAAACTATTTTTATATATGTAATCATTGTAATCTTATAAACATCATAACTTATGCATTTTAATTCCGTTTTTAGTGATCCTTATTGCACGGATTCGTAATTAAAAGTTCTATCCAAATAATATATTTTCCAAAAACCATATGTTATGGACAATAACTTATTTTATAAAATTATTTTTATAAAAACATTAATTACCGTAAACTTGTAAATTCCATAACTCCTTCGTTATAATTCGGATTTTCGAGTTCTTTACATGCTTACGATCCTTATAATATGCAGTATTTTAATAAAATATAAAATAAATATTAAAATTACGAATTTAAAACAATAGGTTTTTATAAAATTCCATAAGCTTGTTTTTATAGTTTTTAACTTAAATAAATTACTAAAAGTCCTCTAATTTATGATTAATACACTAACTTGTGTATATTTATAGTCCTCTAATATATGTCCAAGAATGTGTCCAAGAAAAATGTCCATTATATTTATTTATTTATATACACTTTATAAATAAATAATTAACCATAACTTAAACAATAATTATATAAATTATCCATTGCTTGTAAATCCTTAAACAAAACATGTCTTTATGTTTTAAACATCATATTTACCATGAAGAAGTATTTCTTGAGTTTACACTAGCTTGTAATATTTTATAAACATGATAAAATATAACTAGGTGATGATTAACTATACAACAATTATATAAAACATGAAATTAATAATGTGAAAAGTTTAGGGTTCTTCGAAGACCTTAAAAAGATGGATGATGAAGAGAAACAAAGTCTAAACTCTAACTTATCAAGAAAACCCAAGCTTCCAAAACAAGAAAACCCTAATTTTAATTATAGAAACCATAGTTTTCTTCTTGATAGTATACCCTTATAATCACCCAACCAAACTTCCAATACACCTTAGATATGCCTAACAATGAATCTTGAACACTTGTATCTTTGCAAAATCAAAAACTATGAAATATTTTAGGTTTGGAATTTTTGTGTCGTGAGCTAGGAGGAAGGAGAGAGAGAAAATAATGAGCTTTGCTAGTTAAAAATGATAAGTGTATGAATACTTGGAATAGAAGGCTTTATATAGGCTAAATATCTAGTCAATACCATTTACAAGTCCATGGTATTATTATGGTTTGGTGTGGTTTGTAAGAGATGGGATAAAGCTTGTAAGAATTAGCATGGTTCACGAGTCCTTGGTGTAAGATAAGTTGGTAATGTAAGAAGGTTGTTTGAAAAACTTATCAACACATGTTAGTTTACAAAATTCAATAATATCTTTGGTTTTCTTATGCCTATATCCGGCCACACTTATATATGTATAAGGAATTTATGAAATTTTTTAGTATTGGGTATTATTGTGGGTATTTGGTTGAGTATAGATAGGTATTGGTGCTTTCGTGTATGCCTAAATGTATTTTATTACGAAACGGAAACGTTTTTCGTAACCAATAAAATAAAATATAAAAAAGTTAGTTATTACTTTCATAAAAATAATATAATGCTTGCTTGACGTAAAATTTTATTTGTTTGGTGCCCGTTTACGTTGATCGTTGATTTTTTTAGTTTACGCGATTTAACTTAACGATAAAAATTAAAAGTAAACGCGTAAAAGTCTAAAAATAAATAATGGAATAATTGAAGTCGTAAAATGACCTAAAATAACGGGATGTTACAGTCTCCTCCCGTTAAAAGAGCTTTGTCCTCAAAGCTTTAAGACGTGGCATTGGATGAAGATGCGTGATTGGTGAAGAGGTGTGGATACATCTTCTTAAATTGATCTTCACGTTCCCATGTGAATTCAGGACCTCTCCTAAAGTTCCATCAAACTTTGATGATGGGAATGCGGCTTTGCTTCAACCGCTTGACTTCACGATCCATAATTTCCACTGGTTCTTCGATGAAGCGGAGTTTATCGTTAATGTATATTTCGTCCAACGGAATTGCCAACGGCTCGTTAGATAAACATTTCTTTAGATTGGATGCATGAAATGTGCTATGAACCCTGCTTAGTTATTATGGAAGTTCAAGTATGTAAGCGACGTCTCCCACTTGGGCTAATACCTTGAAAGGCCTAATATACCTCGGGTTTAACTTCCCCCGTTTGCCAAAATGGATAACCCCTTTTCAAGGTGATAACTTCAACATGACTCGGTCGCCAACTTGAAATTCTAAAGGCTTACGCCTCATATCGGCGTAACTCTTTTGGCGATCACGAGCGGCTTGAATTCTTTGTTTGATTTGAAAAATCTTCTCGGTTGTATCGTGAATGAGTTTTGGACCGATGAGCTGAGCCTCTCCGACCTCGGCCCAACACACAGGTGATCGACACTTCCGATCATAAAGTGCCTCAAATGGGGCAGCTTTAATGCTAGTATAATAATTATTGTTGTACAAAAACTCAATCAACGGTAATTGTCTTTCCCAGCCATTTCCAAAGTCTATCACGCAAGCGCGTAACATATCTTCTAATGTCTGAATGGTTCTTTCGCTTTGTCCATCAGTCTGCGGATGGTATGCCGTACTCATATCCAAATGAGTACCCAAAGCTTTTTGATATGCTCTCTAGAATTTTGACGTAAACCTGCCATCACGGTCACAAATGACCGAGACTGGTATTTCATGCCTCGTGACCACTTCTTTCAGGTACAGTCTTGCCAATTTGTCCATGGAGACATTTTCCCTTATCGGTAGAAAGTGTGCAGACTTGGTAAGATGGTCTACAATTACCCAAATGGTATCATAACCACTTGACGTCCTTAGGAGCTTGGTGACAAAATCCATAGTGATATTGTCCTACTTCTATTGAGGAATTTCAGGTTGCACCAACAAAACAGATGGTTTTTGGTGTTCAGCTTTGACCTTTAAACATGTTAAACATTTGCTAACATAGATGGGAATGTCGACTTTTATGTTGGGCCATCAATATAACTTTTTCATGTCCTGGTACATCTTGTCGGAACTCATATGAACAAAATATTTCAACTTGTAGGACTCATGCATTATCAAAGCCCTTAGGTCACCATAACACGACAACATTCAAGTATAGCGTTCCGTCTGCACGTGGTTCCAACCTTTCTTGTTTAGGGTTATCTGGGTTCCTTTCTTTGTGCATACCTCCCACAGCTTCAGCCACAAGGTTTTCGGGCTTTCTTGCCTCAGTCTGAGCTTCCAAAATTTGCTTGGGAAGATCCAAACTAATAGTCATAATATAACTAAGGCTTGAACCTGTAATGGCTTAATTCGTTCTTTCCTGCTCAAAGCGTCAGCCACTACATTAGCTTTCCTCGGGTGATAACGAATTTTGCAATAGTAATCACTGAGCAACTCTAACCAACGACGTTTCCTCATGTTCAATTCCTTCTAATCAAGGATATGTTGCAAACTTTTGTGATCAGTAAACACATTACACTTCATTCCATACAGATAGTGCCTCCAAATCATCAGAGCGAACACTACTACTCCTAACTCCAAATCATGAGTCGTGTAATTCTTCTCATGGATCTTCAATTGACGTAATGAATAAGCAATCACCTTCTCGTTCTGCATTAATACATCACCTAATCCTTTATACGAAGCATCGCAATAAATAATAAAGTTCTCGGCTCCTTCAGGTAAAGCACAGATAGGTGCACTACACAACTTCTCTTTCAACAGTTGGAAAGCTGATTCTTGTTTGTCACCCCAATCAAACACGACCTTCTTTTGGGTTAGCTTGGTCATTGATTTGTCGATCTTTGAAAATCCTTCAATGAACCTTCGATAGTAACCGGCAAGACCTAAAAATTAAAGAATCTCCGTTGGTGTCTTCAAACATAACAACACGCGAGCTGCCCCACGAAGAGTGACTAGCTAAAAGAGTGCATTTATTAACCAAAAGACAAAAAAAAATAAAAAAAAGAAAAAAAAAAAAAAAAATAAAGTAAAAAAAAAAATAAAAAAAAGGAAAAAATGAAGTCAAAGGATAACGAACTAATGAATAGCGTAGCGACAGATATCAAATGAAAGGCTGAGAAACGTATAAGGGATTTCACAGACGCGAATATGATGCAAACCAAAATTCAGAGAAACCTTTAACAAGGACAAGTTGGAAAAAACTTACCGACAGATAAACGAAATCTGCAAGAATCAACAATTTGCTCCGACAACACAACACTTAACAAGTTATGACCATACCATCAAAATTAGAAGATATACTTTCATATAGACAATAACTGACTTACTCGAAAGAACCAACAAAATACTGTTAAAACAAATATGATAAAAAATACTGAAGAAAGTCCTTCTAAACAGTACAAAAAATTGAATTTAAATCTCGAAATCCGTCGTTGAATATAATCTATTCAATTAAAATCTATTTTAAACATGTTAAATAAAGAAAATCATGGACTTCTAACCTGTTTAGAAAAAAATTAGATTTATCAAGCATAAAATAAGTAATTTCAGATTTTATTTGTAATAATTTTTTTTAGACATATCTTAATCATAAATGTTATTTTAGACCTGAATTTCATAGTTATATAGAGACGTTAACATTAACCAGTGCCACGTTGTATTCATACAATGAATAATAATAAAAAATGTTTTCTTCCAAACCTCATCAGAGATAAATTCAAAAGATTTTACTTTTAAATAATGCGAGCAGTTAAACAAAAGACGATCGTAATACCAAAAAGGATAACGAAATACTGTAAAGGGCTTTAACACAACCATACATCCCTTAAAAGAGCAAATATACAAAACAATAATCAAATTACAGTCAAACGAACGACCGCACCAGTTCATCTCAAGCAAAGACATTGCACATGAGGTTCATAAATACAGCCGGTGCGTTAGTCAAATCAAACGGCATAACTTGAAATTCATAATGTCCATATCGAGTTCTGAATGCGGTCTTCGAGATATCTTCTTCACGAACTCTCAGTTGGTGATAACCCGATCTCAGGTCGATCTTCGAGTAGACACTCGACCCTTGAAGTTGATCGAATAAATTGTCAATTCTTAGAAGCGGATAACGGTTCTTCACCGTTAGCTTATTTAATTCCTGGTAATTGATGCACATCCGGAATGATCCATCCTCCTTCTTGACAAACAAGACCGGAGCTCCCCAAGGTGAGGAACTGGGTCTTATAAAGCCTTTGTCAGAAAGTTCCTGCAGTTGATCCGACAATTCTTTCATCTCAGACGGAGCCAATCAATAAGGCGCCCGTGCTACAGGTGCAGCACCAGGTGCTAAATCGATTTGAAATTCCACTTTTCGAGTTGGTGGAATACCCGACAAGTCCTCAGGAAATACTTCGAGAAAGTCTCGAACAATTGGTACGTCTTCAAGTCGCTTCTCCTCTAACTTGTCTTTAGCCTTCTTCATGGTAACATGTGCCAAAAAGACATGACATCATTTCAGCAAATACTTTTGCGTTTTGGTGCACGAGATGATGTTTAATAAAGACCCGTGCTCATTGTTGCTTTCGTAACAACAAAAAATTAAGATCTCATCTCCAAAGGGAATACGAACGATCTTCTCGTCACATACTATTACAACATGATATTTTGATAACCAGTCCCTGCCAATTATGACGTAAAAACTACCAATCTCTATGGGCATTAAATCAACGTGGAATGGATGATTCAGAAAATTCAAAATGCAACCCCATATAAGTGTATTAACCCAAAGTATTTTACCGTAAGCTAATACGACGCCATAACCATGGCCTAGTGTAGTTGGGATGATGTCAATCAAAGAACTAAATGCAGTAGACACGAAACTCCTATTGGAACCAGTATCAAATAAAATCAAAGCATAACAGTTGTTTAGGAGGAACGTACCCGTGACAACATTGGAGTTTGGGTTTGTCCCTATAGCGCCCACAACATAAGCCCTTGCTACAACATTACCATTCCCAGCTTGATTTCCCTGATTCTTGTTCTTTAACTTCGGGAAATTACTCTTGAAATGGACCTGAGCTCCATACTTGTCACACCCCGCCAAGGCGGAATCATGAGGTGAAACTTCATGGATATCATTACAACACAATGGTGTCTACTATAGAGATACTAAAAGGAAAAGGAAATAAATAACAGGGACACTATGTGTCATAACAATACCCAACACAAGATAAATGAGTCTTGCATTATTAAGTAATGTCATACACGCGCAAAGCATAATCCAACAATAAAGCAATACAATCTCACACAAATTATCCATCACAACATAAGTCTAAATCAAAAGAACAATAAAGAGAGCTCCATAAGCCAATCCTAAGGTCTCTCTAGCCACTTCTCCTAGCATAATTAGTCTCAATCTGATTACCTAAAAATGATGCATAAAAACGTAAACATAAAGTTGGTGAGAATCATAGGTTTAAGACACGAATTAAAATTTATTCACCCATTACTGTGATAAAAGAAAATACTACATGGAAATAAATGAGCTATCATACAGGCTAAGATGCAAAACAACAAACCAAT
>BQNB010176060.1:0-13099 GCA_026074375.1 Tanacetum coccineum
CCATTGTTATTTTGGATTCATCCAAGGTAACATACACTTTACAAGGTAAAGAATCGATCAAGGCTTGGGATCAACACAAATCATTAATAAGTTTGAGTAGCAATTCTTGTATATTCTCTGGTTGATTTTGCTCTTCATACACAGCTTGCTTAATTTTAAAAAATCTCTCCTCAGCAATTCTTGTATATTCTCTGGTTGATTTTGCTCTTCATACACAGCTTGCTTAATTTTAAAAAATCTCTCCTCAGCTAGCAATAAAGCCATACTATTTTATTTAGGAGGTATTTGATCATACTTTTTTAAAAAGGCTTGTATAGCTTCCATTAGATTTTCTCTAGCGTGCAACATTTCCGTACTCGTTTCTTGAGGGGGTTGATGAACGACGGAATACTGTAGGGGTTGGAATTGGTTAAAACCAGAAGAAATATAGAAAGGGTTAGGTTCATAGTAATTTTGATTCATCGATTGACATTGAAAAGTCTCATTAGGACCCCTACAGTTTTCACAGCAAAGATATTGTTGTGGAAAACTCGTTGAATTTTGTGGATAATAATTATCACTAAATTTTTGATTGTAGCTCGGTTCCTACTCATAAACAAGCGGGAACCGTGGTGGACAATCATAACCATGGTGAGAATCATTTCCACATAACTCGCACGAGTATGTCTCGTACTGGGGCTATGAAGGTTGATCATAAAAGTCAGGTGTATTATCATAAGGAAAAGGATTAGGGTCATGGACAAACTCATTTTCGGCTCCTACAATGCTACAACTTGGACAATCTCCACCATTAAACGAAGCTCCACAACACGAGCAACCAAAATGGTTATACGAAGACATGTCGAAGAATTAAACGGATAAGAGGATAAAGGAGAATTAAACGAAATAAGAGGATAAAAGAGACTATTATTTTTTTTTTATATATTTTTTATATACTATTATTTTTTTACAATTAATTATTGGTATGTGCTTAAATACACATACCTTTTACCTAATAAAACAAGCTAAAAAGACCAATAATGACCAAAAACAGATAAAAATGCATTGTATATGTGTATTTTCTGATTTGTATCTTGCAGGTATCGGATATTCAACAAAAGGACAAAAGCAAAGGCAAAATGGACAAAGCTGAGCATAGGAATGAAAAGAGCGCAAAAAACCAAAGCCGAAAGCGTACCCATCTTCTACGGACCAATCCGGGCCCACTTAATGGACCAGGTCAGCCCATAAGCCTTAAATCCTAAACCAAAGCTCAAAACCTTTTATAAAAACTCTTGGGCTAAAATTCGATCTATAAATAAAAAGGCCCAAAATCATAAGAAATAGGATAAAGCACAATACCCCATCCCATTCCAAAGTCAAACAAATAAGAGACGGGTCAAATGTTACTGTTCATCTCTTACCATTCCCTCTCTTTTTCACATTTCACATGCAGGGTAAAATAAGCCAAGTACACGCATCTCTTTCACCTTATAGAAGGATATGACTGAAATCTCTAACACCCTTCATATCCACACTGGCAATCCAACAATACCCTATTGGTCAATCATGCGTGTAAGCAATCTAACAGTGCTTAATTGATGGATTAAAAGGCGGTTATTGATCAATGGACAAGATTAGAAGATGAGAACGCACCTCATGCTCTAGATCCTTCCTCTCAAGGCAATAAATAGTGCTCTCTTCAACACACAAGAATCATCTAGCTTTTGAGTAGTTTAGTGCTTATTTTAGCTGTAATTTTCTTTTCCAAAAGTATTGTAATCCTTTCTTTGATATTAATAAAAGTTTAAGTTTAGTAAATCGTGTTTTTAAATTTAGTCATGGTTTAGAAATGTTTAGATTTAAGCTAATAAGCTCAAAATAAGCTCTTAATCTTCTTAGCTACTGCTTATTCAGCTAAGCCTCTTAAAAGTTTAGCTAAATAATCCTTGTACTCTCAGTTTCAAGAAATAGGGTATAATAAGCTAATTTGGATGATAAGCTAAACCTGGATAGGCTTATGGGTTTACCAGCTTATCTCTGATAAGTTAGAGCTTGTAGATAAGCTCTTTTGAGCAGTTATAAGTCCTTGTTTATGCAAAGGACAAGGTACACTCTCTTTAGCTTATTTTCTGTTTGAGCTTATTGCACTACTTATCTGCTTATTTATGCTTATTAATTGCTTATCTGAGCTTAACATGTCTTATTTTATCTTAAAATATTTAAATGTTAGCTTAGTAGGAGTTTGAATTGAGCTTTAAAGTTTCTAGAGTGAATCTAAACTGCTTATTTGCTTTAGCTTATCATTTAGTGCTTATTTATGTTAGGTTATTGCTTATCTGTCCTTATAGGTCATAATGCTTAATCTGTTTTTAGCTTTTATGGCTTTTTGAGATCTGTTTTTAGCATAAAAATGGGAAATCAAAACTTAAAGGGGTGTTTGGCACAAGCAGCACTAACATATGTTAGTGCTGCCTAGTTACTTTTGGCACTTAAGTAGGTTTTAACCAGCTTTAATTTAGTCTAAATGTCAGCTTTCATAAGTTTTTAAAGTTTAAAAATCAAGTTAAAGATTTAATCTATCAATGTTTTGAATCTGTGGTGTTTTTAGTTTCATATCAAAGCTTATTTGCTTAGATCTTAATTAAGTGCTATTTGGTGTCATTTTCATGTTAGCTTTTGGTCCTTAATGCAGTAGTATAGATTTGGTTAAGTGTGCATTTATCCATTATTGTTAAGTCAAAATTTGTCAAGTCCTTAAGTCTCATTTTCTTAGTTTTAAAAGCCAGTTTTTAATAGCAAATTTAGAGTAGATAAAGTTTGATTTAGGGTCTAAAATTGATAACATAAGCTCATTAGATATCAAATTTGATCTGTTTTAACTTTTTGAGTTCTCTCATTAGCTTTTTCTAGCTTAAAATTAGGTCTGCGGTAGCTTATTAGTCCTTTAAAATCCAAAAAACTAAAAAAAAATTAGTAGTCTGTCACTTTTTCAAGTTCTTATTTCTAGCTTATTTTATGTTAAATCTAGCTTAATTTTAGTTTGTATTAGCTTATTAAGTCAATCTCTTAATCTGTTTTTAGCTTTTAAACTTTTTCTTAGCTTATTGAGTCTTGTTCTGAAGTTGCAAAAGTGTCATTAATTTTCAAAAGGCCAAAAATATTAGTCAGTCTGTCATTTTTAAAGTCCTTTTCGTAGCTTATTTTTTGCAACGGCGCCAAAAACTGATTCGATAAAATAGTAATATATATAAAAATATATATAACTAAATACCATATAAGTAAAGTTTCCCTTTTGATATAAAAATTGCTTGAGGACAAACAATATTTTATCTCCCGGATGTCGTATCCCGACAAGAGATGAATTTGAAATTCACGAAAGCTTCTTGTTTGATGCTTGAATATCGAATATTTTTGTTTTTGGTTTTAAACTAAAAATTTAATAAAAGTAAACTATTTAAAAACTAGATAGCAAATAGCGAGCAATTAAACGGAGAACGATATATTATAAAAGATATGCTTGCTAAGTGTATTGATTAGATCCTTAAGTGTGAATTAAATATACAATTAAGTCCTTATTGATGAACCAATATCTTTCTAACAAATTATCTTCTCACAACGTTGGCTTATATTGAAAACAACTTTTATTAAGATATCGATTACTAAATTAATGCCTAATTATTCTCACGGCTTTTGCCCGCTCGAATAACCAAAACAATAATTTAAGTAATATAAAAATCACTAATCAATATTTTCACCTTTTTTTTAATAACACTTAATTCACTAAACAATTTAACACTTAACAAGCATATATAAAAATCTACTCACTACGCATATTAATTAAGCTAACACTAATCAACAAAGCAAACATAAATATTTTTAAACTAAATAAATCTAAACTACTAAAATTGAAAAGAGAAAGAGAATAGACCCGAAATGAAGAACCGCAATGATATAAAACCACCCGATCTTACAAACTTAATAAACAAATAAGCTTATCACTTAAAAAGCTTCTACTTCACTAATTAGCAAATAAAGGTGTCAACTTTATCTACTAATTACTTCCATAAAAACCATAAAGATCAAAACTTTATCTATTTATCAACCTTATAAGACCCTTAAGCTCCGGCCTTAGATGATGGAAGGATGAAATAAGAGATAAGACAAGGAAACAAAAGATTAGGACAAATAAGCTATAAGCTAAATCTTCTTTTAAGATCTAAATATGTAACATGAAAACTTTAAGATCTAAAAAAAACTTTGATTAAAACTTTAAACTATTTTTAAAACTATTTATAAAACTAGATCTAAAAGTAAATAAGCAATTGAAAACTTTAACTACTAAAAAGCTTTTAGAACTACTAAACTAAATAATAAGCTCTCGAAAATAAGGGTGCTCAAGACTTAAAGAATAAGCCGAGTAGAAGACTCATGACACCCTTTTAGCAATTCGAATCGAGCATAAGCAAGAAATAAGCAACCAAATAAGTAAAACAATAAGACAAAATGAAATAAGCAAAAGCTTATTTAGATAATATAAGCTTAGATCTAAATCTAATAAGCCAAAGGAAGGCTTATTTGAAGTAAGAAATAAGCTAGGAGAAAACTAGAAGCAACAATAAGCCAAAATAAGCTTAAAAAGAAAAGAAAAGAAAATAGAGGATTAGAAAAAGAATAAGCCATAAGAAAATAAGCACTTCAATCTTCAAAACATCTTCATTAATAAGCTAAAAAGAGTGGATTACAATAAGCTAAATAAGCTATAAAAGCTTTTACAATAAGCTAAAAACTATACTACACTACTCCTAAAACTAACCTACACTACTTTGAAAATAAACTAAATCTAACACCAAACTAACCTATACTAAATCTACTATACTACTACTTTTATAAACTAAATCTCACACCCCAAAAGTGCACAGCTGCGTCTCATTTAAATAGCCAAAGTGTAGGAGGGGCAAATTCATCCTTTTAGGTGATTAGCTAATAAGAGCTCCAGATCTAGGGGTATTTTGGTCATTTAGCACCAAAGCAAATCATCAGCTGTATCCTCATTCATGCCAGCTTTCATTATACTCGATCCACCAATCTAATAGTTGCCATGTTACCTCTAGATCATTCTTGATGTGCTCGAGTGCCGAGATAACCTCCGAACCTCTCGAGCCGCCCATCCGAACCAGTCAAGCCGCCAACCCCGAACCTGAACCTCCTTACCCTCGTAACGAAACCTATAACCTGCATCATAATGATTACAGGCCACGTGTCACCACATGAGTGGTGACACGTGGCATCTTCAACAGTTATATGACCATCGACGTAGCCACCGGTCAATGGTGGCCAGCGACGGTTAACGGTGGTGGACCACCGTGTACCATCGCCGGAACAGTAATCTGGCCGGGTCAACGGCTGGGTCAACAACCGGGTCGGGTCGCCACGTCAGCTGCCACATCAGCATTTGGGTCCCATGTCAGCTAATGTGGTAGTGCCACGTCAGCTAACTGGGCCCCACACCATTTGCATATTCAAACCATAGATATAAGAGGCTAAGTAAACATACCTTTGTGACAACCATGACTTGAGCAGGTTGGTCAAACCGAAGTGTTGACCTAAATGTAATCTGTTGCAATGTAAGGTTATGTGTTTAATACGTGTTTAATGTGTTTTGTGTGGGATATGTGGAGATTGGATAATCACCTTTGAGCGTGAATCTGATCATTGGCATTAGTTTTTGTTGATTATTGAGTGAAGATCATTTCGTTCACTTTTTTGGTGACAAGGAATGATTTCGGTGATTGAAGTGGTTTCGCGTTTAATTGTGAAGTAATTATACGTATACGTTATTTTTGTTTTAGTAATATTATGATAAGTTTAGGTTTTAGAGGTTAAGTTCAGAGAAATGAAGGTATTTGATGGAGAAATTTCATTTTAATCACCTTATATGATAATGAAATTGATTGGGTATTTGGAGAGAAATGTTTGGTTAATATGTGGATGTCTATGTGATAGGATTACAAATGGGAAGTGTGTCATTTGTGAAAAGTAATGAGTTATGGTACAAAATATGAGAGTTTTAGGAAACTTTCTATTTATAGAAAGTGAATTTGTGAAATGAAAAGAATTATGGACAGTTAATTATTTTTAAAAAGTCTAGTAAAATGCGTTTAAGCAAAAAGGTATGTGCAAATAAGCTTAGGTTTTTATAAAAACTTAAGGAAAAGCAAATAATTAAGTAATTAATAAATAAATAAATAAAAATATATTTTTTATAGATGAAAAGTAAAAACGAATTTAAAGATGATAGTAGGTTACCCGCGCATAGCGGCAGCAATAAAAAATTTACTAACTCAACTCTTTACGCAATTTCCTACCCGCGTAGTAATTTTGTTTCACAACACTTTAAATATATGTGTACGTTGTAAGTGTTCGTATTGGGTTTCCCGTAGCTTGTCCCGCAATACCATATTAAAACAGCATCATTCTCGCATGTAAAAGACAAACACACCTCCGAAAGTTATCTAGTTTTAACGGATTCAAGCTTATAATTATTAAGGTTACAGTTGTAAAAAATATAAGAATCAACATAAATAAACCAACTAACATGTAAAAAACAAAAAAATTATAAATATAACATAATGTATGTTTGAATAAAGAGCAACAAAAATTTTTAAAAAAATATGGTGAAATTAGATCAATAATAAAATTTAATTGATAAAAAAATATTTCAATTTGAAAATAAAGGCGATTTTTATAATCAAATGTGACACATGTCACTTTTTTGGATGTGATTCTCAAAATAGAGATGGAATGGTCAAGATTGCAAACTCCTTATCTTTATTGTTTAATGGGTTCCACATTATAAATGTTTTATATAGTAGTATAGATAAATGGGGAAAGAAAAGAAAAAAAAGAGTTTTAAAAGGAAACAAACTCTAATTAGATATTATAATATAATAATGGGGGGTCTATAAATACAAAATAAATCCATAACCCTCCTCCCCTATTAGCTCGACCGATCCAGAGATAAAAAAGAGAAGACAATTTTTATAGGGTTTAAGGTATTCTAATTCTTTGATATAAATCTAGTTATTATTTTAATTCTTTGTAATCTAAGCCTATGGATTATGTTTAATCATGAAAATAAATTAGTTTTTATAAATTGAGGTTTTAAATTTTATGGGTTTTATAGTTTAATGATGATTGTTTGATCGTTGGTTCAATTGGTTTGTTATTAATCATGCGTTAGGGTCTAAATCGCCTGAATTAGTTGTTTAACTCACTGCAGAAAATTAAGGCATTTGTAACGGTCATAACTCAATCATAAATTATCAAATAAATAATTTACAACATACTGGAGATAACCTTAGAGAGTCTACTTTCCAATAAAGTTGGTCTCGTGAGTTTTTATGGTCGGGAAGTGGGTCAAAAGATCTTTACAAAATCTGTGTGTAAAACTGTGACAAATTTCAGTTTTGGTTTTGATTTTTCTAAAAATACTTAGACATCTAGTTAGAGACTCTAAATTATGTAGAAGTTTATTTATATATTTGGTGTGACCCTTGAATTTTTTCTAAGTAGGTTATGAAGTTTCAGTGGGTTTTTCTAACGTCATACTTTTAGGGGTCAGATTCCCTCGCCCAATTCGGACAATTTGGATTAATGAATTTCTAAAGGTATTAGTAAAAGGGTAATGACTTTGGGAGAGCTAGGAGAGGTTCATAAGACATATATGTAGCATGGTGAATTTTGGTTTTAATTGTGGAAGTGTTTAAGTGGTACATTTAGGACGCGTAAGTGAGTATAAAATTCTGCTCTAATCCAGAAAACTTAATGTGTAGTATTGAAGTGTAAATGGTGTATATAAGAGTTGGAAAAGGTTTAAAACAAGTATAGGACACTATAGTAGATAGATTAGATATCCATCATAGTTTAAGGTATACATCATATTGGTTGAATGCCTAATATGATGGTAGCTAATGTGTGTTTAATTGTTAGATTATCCGTGAAGTGTTTGTGAAAGCTTTTGTTTGGATTCTTTGGGAAGCTAAGCATCAGGTGAGATCTCATAGTCCCTCTTTTAATGTTAATTAAATTAAGGATGGAAATGAAGCAAAGTGTTTGGAAATGTTTTGAATTGCTTGGTGATTATGTGTTTTGGATTACAATGACTTATTCGACTGCATAAGGCTTGTTGTTGCATGATAATTGTGTTTGTGTTGAGGATCATTTAATAGGTGGGGCTGATCATCTCACAGATATCGTTAATTTGGGAAATGATCAACTCAGAGAATGTATAGGGTCCAGGCCTAATATAAAGCTGTGAGCTTGGTAGACTTTAGGTGCGTAAGTGACGTAGGTAGGATCAGAGGGGTATGCCTACCCATAAATGATTATGGTGGTTTGAAATGGTGATTAGTTTGTCATGTTAAGCATAAGTTCATATGTTGCATAATTGTCCTATATTGTTTTGATAATCACAGTAATTGTTTTGAATGGTTTTAAATGTGTGTCTTAAACCTATGGACTCCCCCAACCAATATGTTGACTTTTAAGCTCATTTTCAGTGAGCTTCAAGAAGAATATTGAGTTAAGAGAAGTGGCAAGAGCAACTGCTAGATTGCATTGAGTTCACTCCTGGTTTTGTTTATGTTATTGCATGTGAATTTTTTTTAATGTTATTTGATTCTATTAGGATCGTGAGATATTGTTCTTGTATTGGTGAGACCCTCTTTCATTAATACAAGATGTCGTTCTTTTGGTTTTCGTTATTGTCATGACGCATTGTGTCTTTATTACTTAGTTGTGCATTTAGTGTTTCTTTATTGTTGACACCAATGTGTTGTGATGATATCCACTCTTGTTTACGCCTCGCTTTTCCGCCTTGGCGGGGTATCACAACCTTATCAGTGTGCTAAGCATAGCCTCAGTTTATTATATGCCAAATTTAATATAAATCCCTCTATAAAATTTGGACCAGTCATTTTAACAGAACGTTCAAAAATGGCTTGTGGAGGTTCAAATAAGAAACGGTTTACGAGGCCAAGGCCGGTACCGGTTAGACACGAAATTCGTGCTTCTTCCAATGGAGTGATCATGGGAGTTTTACCACTTCGTTTGAATCTCGATAGATGTGAAAACATCGTCGAAAGTTACTTAAAAATTACCGTTTTTGCTTCGTTTTCAATCCTTAGTACCTGCAAGACATAAAAACACAATACAAACATATTTGCAATATAATTTTCCAAATTTTTAGTGTTTTAGTCCGTTTTAATGTGTTTTCTGGGGTATAAATGATGTGTGTTCTAGCACACATCAAACACATATGGTCTTTCTTAAATTTAAGCTTTAGAATGCCTCGTGCAAGACCGTCTTTGGTAAGCTTATTTAGAGTACCAGAGTTGAGAGGAATAACGGACGTGCTATAACCAGCTCTTAGTCTTTGAAGCTTTTGATAGTAAATAGATCGAAGAAGTCTTTAGCATGTTATCAAGAGGAATTGTGTACAAGTTTGTGTCTTTAGATCCGAAAGTAAATCAACATCGTCTAAATTTTGAATAAAGAAAGTGTTTTTCTGAAAAGAAACTTCAAGATCCAAGTTACATAATTGTCCAACAGAAAACAAGTTGTGTCCGAGTCCCTCAACGTAATATACCCTTGAGATAGTTACATTCCTCAGCTAAGAGAGGTTTCCTATCATATTTTTTGAGAATCCGAAGTCCAGATACTGGAGAACAATCTGGACAACCTGTCATTGACAAGAGAAGAAGAAGATTGAACATCTATAGCATTGGATCCCCAAGAATGATTAGGTTATGAGTTGTTAGTAATTCTAGATTTTACAATCTTAGCATTTTTACTCGAACCTATAGATTTTACTTGTTTGGGTCTTCTGCTATATACTTTAATATCTGGTTTTGGTGTTTCTACTGAGTGATAAGTGGTTTCCTTAAAGCAGGGGGGGGGGGGGGGGGGGGGGGGGGGGGGGGGGGGGGGGGGGGGGGTACTAATTAGATGAAGTTAACCTAGTTAAAGGGCACAAGTTACCAACTAAAGTGAAATTTTTTCCTGTTGATTTCCACTTATAACCTACTTCAGTGAACACTTTACCCGTAGGTTTCCAAATATTATGTTGTTTGCTTTTCTTAGCCGACTTAGATTTAGAGCGCACATTCACATCATTCACAAAATCAAGGAAACACACATCATGATTTGCATCAAACATACATTGTTTTACATTTAACATAAATTAACTCATAATTTGATTAAACATAGTATGCCTAACATTTGCATCACAAATAGAGTCTTTAACACGATTATTTTTATTGATGCTTAAATTAACTCTCCTAAGTTGGGCTTCTACTTTTTGCTTCATGTTGCTTCTTGGTGTTTGCGAGAATCCATCTTTTCATTTATCGTCCCTATAGCTTGATCTGCTAGCACCAGTAGAACTCTTCAATCTTGTAGAAGGCAACACAAGTTTATTAGAATCTTGTGTTTTGGATGACTCTACATGTTTATGAATGTTGCTTGAGGATGTGAGAGGTTCAGAAAACCTAACTTTCTTGACTTTGTTCATTGGTGTGACAACAACCTATTTTTCACCAGGTTTTTTCGCATTATGGCATATGTCTCGAACATAAACAAGTAACTCCTGAATTCGTTTGGCATGCTTATAGGCAAAGTCTAACGCATTATCTAAAGGTTGTGTTGCTTTAGATTATTCTACTATTCCCAAAAGAATATCTGCTTGTTTCTGAGTATACTTAAGATAGTCTATGTGAGCGTCCCTATTCTTCAATACCTGGGAGCTAAAGGATCAAAATCAAGTTTGAATATTCCTGGAGCAATAGTGGTGGCATTAGTTATTGTTGTGGCATTATCAAGCACATCGTTACCTTTTAATCTCTTTAATTCATCTTGTAATGCTGTTGTTACAAAAACATTTTCTTGAATTTGACCTTTTAAATCCTCATTTTCCATAGACTTAGAGTTCAATTGAGCAATCAAAGAGTCATAGTGTTCTTTAGAAAGAGCACATGTCTTTTTAATCGAATCCAATTGATCTTCTAAATCTTTTTTAAATGCTTAATTTCCCTTATTGTAAAAGCTCGTTTTAAAGTAAATTTTGCCTTCACTATGCTCCAACTCAATGTTTATTGTTTCAGTCTCATCCATTTCTTGTTTGACTTTCTCTTCCTTGTTATTTTCTCTCATAGATTTGATATGTTCCTTCAACTTACGAATGGTAGTGTCTTTAGCTTGTAGCTGAGCTTTCAAATCGTTATTTTTAAAATATTATGGAATTTCAAGTGCATTTTGATTATTACAGGATTTATCATTTTGAAAATTTTATTGATTACGTTGTATGTCTAGTTCTTAGAAAAGCTTTTCGAAAGTCTATTATACTCATCTTTTTCAACCATGTTGTGTTGTTTGATAAGCTCAGCTTCAAGTTCTAGACACTT
The DNA here is from genome assembly GCA_026074375.1 of Tanacetum coccineum. NCBI lineage: Eukaryota > Viridiplantae > Streptophyta > Magnoliopsida > Asterales > Asteraceae > Tanacetum > Tanacetum coccineum. The sequence continues at coordinate 11,442 of BQNB010176060.1, forward strand.
GTTGCAATTTTTAACATAATTCATAGAATCTTTCATAACAACAAAAGAATTCACATTCACAAAAGTATTCATATCCACAAAAGAATTTACAACAATATTCATAATATCTTAAGAAATGATTTGATCTAAGAGTTGATCGTCTTCAATCAAAAATTGTTTCTTTTGAATTTCAAAGCACTAGTTGTCTACAAAATACTATTGAACAACAGCTTCCATCTGGTTAAAACCTGTTTATACTTTCGTTACCTCATTTAAAATATCTTTATCAAAAACATTAAATATGTCTTTTAAGGTCTTTAAAAATGGAATTATTTCTTTTAGAAAAACAGCTTTAGTGTGTTCAAACCCCCATTCCCCTTCTGTTAATGCATCGGGTGTAATCCGCTTTTTCACCACATTGTCAAATTGGCCAAAATGGTATTTAAGCTTTTTAAGGCTTGTATTAACCAGGCTTACCTTAGGAAGTTCCCGAGGAGCCTCAATTTTGACAGGCGAAGAAGCAGATTGGTCAGTATTAGGGTGTGAAGTTTGTAACCGGAAAGCTTGTTCATCAGACAGTTTTTGTTGTGGAACAAAATGTTTACCAAAATCTTCAGATAATCAATTTAACTCAGCATAATTAATTGGTTTAATGTTAACTTTCTTTTCTAAGACCATTGGATTACTTTGTTTTAAAAGCATTTTGGATCGACTCTCTTCCTCAAGCATCAAAATCTCTTCAGAATAAGCAATTGAAATAAAAAAGAAACATGTCATCAGTGAAGCAAAGATTTATAATCTTTTGCTTGTCACACCTATTGTGAAACCAAAAGCCCTCGACTTCTTGAACTTTTCGCTGTAAAATAAGAGTAAGAACCTCCATAACCAAGGTAAATAGATAAGGAGACATTGGGTCACCTTGTCTAATCCTATATTTTCCTTTAAAAAAATCCATGAAGAGCTCCGTTAATATTGATCGAGTATGAGACTCTTGTTACACATGCCATTATCCAATTTACCATATTTTGATGAAATTAAAAAAGTACGAGAATACATTAAAGAAACTTCCAATCCATCATACAACAAGGAGGCCCTAAATCCTGATGGTAGTGTAGCATAAGCTCTTGGGTTAGCAAGATATTGTTAGAAATTCGCCTGACAGGCACAAAAGCTGATTGGTTAATGCTAACCACATCAACCAACCCTTCCTTATTGAGATTAGTAAGAATCTTACTAATGCATTTATAGAGCGTATTATAGCATGTAATTGTCCTGTAATCCGTTACACATGAAGGAGTTAAAATATTAAGAATGAGGGTAATGATAGTATGAATTAGCTCTTGTAATAATTTACCATTCATATAGAAGTCCCTTATAACCGAACAAACGTCTTCCCTACTAATGTCCCATACATGTTTAAAGAAACAAGAAAAAAAGCCATCAAGCCCTGGGGCCTTATTATCACCAATAGAAAACATAGCCATTTTAATTTCCTTGTTGGTAATAGGGCGAATCATACCTATAGTTGTGTTATCATGTAGATGTTTTCTATAGAGTCCCTCGGTTGGAAGGTGGATGGTACTTCCTTCCATACCAAGAAATTTCATAAAGTGACTTATAAAAGCATCTGCGACCTTACTTCCTTCAAACTCTATTCCATGAATATTTTTTTATCAACT
>BQNB010176061.1:0-13099 GCA_026074375.1 Tanacetum coccineum
TTTCAAGTTCTAGAATAGCTTAAAAGCACCTGCAAAAGTAGAATAGTATTAGCTGAGTTATTTAGCTTATTTCTCTTAGATTTCTGTTTTCTAGCTTTACATTCCTAAATCCTTTTATCTAGGTGTATTCTATATCCATAGATTAGCTTATTTTAGAAGTTTAAGTTTTCAGGATTAAGAAATGAGCTGTTTAGCTTATTAGAAAAAGCTTAAAAACAGTTATAAGCTAAAACTTGCACTTTTCATTAGAAAGTTTCTTGTTATTCTTGTTAATACTTAGCTAATTTTTGTTTAGATATCTCTAGTACATATCTTAATCTCCATCTAGCTTCTTTTGTTTTTCATTTTCATCTAGGAATAAGCTAAAAATAAGCCAAAACTTAAAAAGATAGGAAAAATCATAGTTTCTGTAACAGCTTAAAAAGCTCAAGTTTCTAGCTTATTGAGTAGATAAAAGTTAAAGGTGCTTTTATTAAAGTTGTTGTGAATAAGCTCTTCTATAACTTTGTAGTTTTAAGTTTTAGCTGATTCTCACTTTTTAATAAGCCAAAAATAAGCAATATCGTAGGGTCTATTTTGTAATATCTAGATAGTTAGAGGGTACACGTTTTAACTAAAGTGTAAAATTTAGAAAGTTTGCCCGCCTACCCTTTACTTTCCCTTGTTACACTTCCTACCCTGTCTTTTCATTTTAATAAAATAGTTTTAATATTTTTAATAATTAGTTTAATAAAATTAGGTTTAAACTTTTAATTGATCAAATTAGGGCACAATTAGTTTATAAAAATTAGGGCTTTTTGTTCCATTTGATTTCTGCACCTTTCTAGTTTATAAAAACCATTTTTCCTTATTTTTCCAGTTTAATTTGTATTTTCTAGGAATTAAAATAGATTTTAGTTAATTTCTTTTTCTTAAATAAATCATAGAAAATAGAAAAATAGTTGAAAATTTTTAATTCTTTTTGTGAAAATTTTCTTTTTAAATCTAGTATTTTTGAAAAATAAAAGTAAAATTTTAGTGTTAATTTTTAGAAAAAGTTTATTTTTGTTAATTCATTTTTCTTTAAAAATTCATAAAAAATTCAAAAATAGTTAAAAAATTCCAATTCTTTTTCCTAAAATTTTCTTTTTAAATTTGTGATTTTTAGGTATAAAATTTGTTAAAAGTAGTGCTTTAGATTTTAAATTCTCGTTTTAGCTCACGTTTTTAATTCACGTTTGTTAATTTTTCGTGCTAGTTAATTGATTTTAGTTTCTTTAATCGTTTCTATAGTTTAATTGTGCTATTATATTTGTAGTATAATCAAAAGTTCAAAAATCCTTTATCATTCTTAACTCGAATCCGAATTATCACCAAATCTCAATTCACGACTTCTTCGAGGAATTTACGACCCGTGTATTAATTACTTTCCTAAGTGATTAATTACTTACGGTATCTTGGTTAGTGAAAGTTTGCACTATAGAGATATATACTATACTCACACACGAAAACCAGGTACCCTGAGGCTTTCTCTTCCATCACGGATGCCTATGGCAATGTCCTTATACCAGAAGGTTGTAGCCAAAGAAAATTTAACTTGACATATGGGAAGGTTTGCATCCTAACAGATCGCCTAAATTTCATTAAAGAATTCCTAACCATTCCCTTCAAAAAGGAATACTTATCTGTTAGAGTTGAGGAAGTTGAAGGTGATATCGACTCACTCTTTAATGGTTGTGTCTTTTCCACGGACTCGGAAGACGAATCGGGTTCTGAAAGTAAGAAAACTAAACCTTGGAAAAATAAACCTAAAGAATTTTCCGGCAACGAAGCGAATCTTGTTGATGATAGCTCCGGTGAGGATTTGAATACCGATGATGAATCAGATAAGGATGTTGAAAAGGACAACTCTGATGTCTTTTTTAAAAATTCCCACATTGGTGATATTGGGAGGCATGTGAGCCATTCTAACTTTGCAAATAGGTCTTGTTCTAGTGATGGGTCAACCTCCTGCCTAGGTGTGCAAGTCAACGACAAAACCTCTACCAGTCCTAGGTCTGCAAAAGTATGTGGTTCCCCTGTCCCTACAGAACTTTTGTCTGAGGATATCCATCAAAATGACCCATACATATCCAAGTCCACTCCCCCAACTTCTGGTCCAGGCGCATCAATTCCCCCCCAATAAGCCCAAAACCAAACGAGCCTCCTCTGTTCCTCCCCCATACACACGCAACTTTAATCCTACAAGCAGAAAGAAAAGGTTTTCCTCACTTAAACTAATCGACCCAATGAATGGTGTTAATGTTATGTTGATTCAATCCAAATAGTCTATATATAATAAAATATATATCCTAAATATCTCAAATTAGTTATAGTATAGAGAGTATCCCGTTTGATAAGAAAATTGATTGAGGACAAACAATATTTTATCTCCCGGACGTCGTATCCCGATAAGAGGTGAATTTGAAATCCACAAAAGTGTTTTATTTGATGCTTGAATATCGAATATTTTTGTTTTTGATTTCTAATTATAAAAATGCAAGGAAAGGCAAATAAAAGGCATGCTAAACTAGAATTAAAAGCACAATTAAATTCAAACGACAATTAAACACTTAACGGGACATTAACGACTAACGGGTAAGCAAAAATAAAGCAAAATAAACTCTAAAAACTTAAAATGCAAATTTATAAACCCTAAATGTATTAAAATAATTTTTGAAAAAGAAATTATATTTTTTTTATTTTGATTTTATTTTTTATTAATTGAAAACAGATTTAATCTAAATTAAATATTAAAAATAGTAAACTAATTATTAAAAATCTAGAAAAATTATGAAAAATACTTTAGCCTATTTAGAATCTATGAAAAATGAAAACTGGAAAGTTGGCTGAACGAATAAGCAGTTTAAAAGCAAATAAGCTCGTATAAGCAAAACTGAAAAAATGCTTAAGTAATAAATGAAAGGAGACTCTAATGGAAAATACCCAATGGCACAATGGTTAAGGCTTAGTGTGTGTGTGTGAAGGAGAGGTCACAGGTTCGAGTCCTGGACTTCTCTTTTTGCTAAAAAAAATTATTTTTGATTTTCTTTTTGAAAAAACTAAATTATAAGTAAAAATAAGAAACTTTAATAAAAAGACTTTTTGACAAAACTTAAAATTAAGCTAGAAAAAGCTATTTCTAAATCTGACAGTTTGCTTAATTAAGTCTAAGTTTTTATTTGCTAAAACTGTTGGGCTTTTAATTGACTCAAAAAACACAAAGAGAACTAAATAAGCTGAAACAGAATAATACCTAACCCTAATAAGCACTAGAAACTAGGAGATAAGCAAATGCAATAAGCTAAAAAGCATCTTAAGCCTAAGGACAGCTAACTCTAAAAAGACTAAAAAGGACTCTAGACACACTCTCTTTTAAGCTAGAATGAAAGACTAATAAGCACTTAAAAATCTAAAATGATGAAAATAGATCACCTCTAAAACCTACTAAGCATTTAAGATTAAAAAATAAGCTAACAAATTAAGCTGAACAATAGCTAAATCTACTCAGATAGCAGACAGAAAAACTACTTTTGACCAACTTTGAGCTTAAAATTTAAGGACTAATAAGCACTATTCAAAAGCTAAAAAGCAAAGACAGATTAAGACTGAACTACAAGGACCTAGAATAAGCAAGAAATAAGCATTTTAGAACACTAATTAAGCTAGATAAAAGCTAATGAAAGAGGTAGTTTAAGCTAAAACCTATATTTTTGGTTTTTATAAAGATTTTAAAAGGCTAAAAGGCTAAATGCAGCCCTAAATTTAAGGTAGTAAAAGCTAATGTGAAAACTCAAAAAGTGAAAACAGATCAAGCTTGATATATAATGAGCTTATATTATCAAATTCAGAACCTTAAACAAGCTTAATCTAACTTAAAGTTGCTAATGAAAACTGGCTTTTAAACTCTGAAAATGAGACTTGTAAATTTTGACAGATTTTGACTAGAACTCAAATGACAAATGCACACTTTAACCAAATCTATTCTACTGCATATTAACTCATAAACTAGCATGAAACTAATCACCAAAAATCACTAATGAAGATCTAAGCAAATGAGCTTGGTTATGAAACTAAAACACCTCAGGTTCAAACCCTTTATGGATTAAACCTTAAACTTTATTTTAAAACTTTAGAAACTAAAACAAACTGACTTTTAGGCTAAATTCAAGCTTGTTAAATCTCACTTAAGGACCAAAAGTGACTTAAGCAGCACTAACATGTGTTAGTTTTGCTTGTGCCAAACACCCCTTTAAAATTTGATCTATCATTTTTTTAAACTACAAAAGTTTGAATTAAGCTGAAACTTATAAAAACATATTAAGAACTAAGAAAATAAAGATCAAATAAGCAAGAACTAACAGGAAATAAGCATTAATAAGCTAAACAGTTTTAAGCTAAATTTAAGTGAAAATGAGAAATTAGAACAAGTACCTTGATTCCAGCTAAACAGGAATCTAATATTGCTCTTTAGAGCTTATTCTACAAGCTCCAGCTTGTTAGAGAAAAGCTGGTGAGGTCCATAAGCCCGTCCATAATTGGCTTGTCATCCAAATAAGTTGAGGTAATTTTGAGTGAGAATTAAGATGAATACTAATTCAGTTAAGCTTTTAAAGGCTTAACTGAATGAAAGCAAGCTTTTGAAGTAATTAAGAGCTTTTAACAGCTTATTAAGTGATTTAGAACAAACTTAAACCATAATTGCATTAAGTGAAAACATGAATTAAACACGAAATTAAATCAAACACTGAATTTTAATGATAAACAAAATGAGTACAATGCTTGGAAAAGTAAATGACATGAAAATTAATACTAAAAGCTACTAAACGCTACTAATTACTAAAATCTTAAGCTAAAATCTACCCCCCTCTAATGTGTGATTTGGGCCTCTATTTATAGAGGGTAAGGGAACCATCTAGCCTTCCAGGAGCGTCCTCTTCTTCTAATCATAGCCTTCCAATCATAACCGCCTCATTATCTCATCATTTCAAGCCGTTGGATCAAGTACACGTTTTCCTAGCCAATGACATTGCTGGGGATTGCCAGCGTGGCTAATAGGAATGTCAGACGTGTCAAGGAATCCCTTCTAGAAGCACTTGCAAGCTTGGAGTGGTTTTACCCTGGCTTGATTGTTACAGGGTGAAAGTTAATTTGGGAGGGAAGGGGTGAGTGAATAGTAACTTTTGACCACGTTTTATATATCAGACTTTGACCCGGGTTATAGATTTGGATTTGGGCTTTGACTTTGTCTTGGACTAGGAAATGGATTAATAGTATTATGGTTTTGGACTTGTGATTAAAAGGCTAATGTTTATAGAAATACAATGTTAATGGGCTGACCCGACCCATTAAAATGGTTACGGGTTGGCCCATTAAATATGTATATGCCTTCGGCTTCGCTTTCTCACGCTCTTTCCATTCCCGTGCTTGGTTTTATCCGTTTTACTTTGTTTTCGTCCATTTTTTGTATATCTGTTACCTGCACATTAATATTCACAATACAAGCAAATACAATATATTTTTCATGTATTTTGGTCTTTTAAGCTTATTTTAATAAGGAAAAATGATATGTAATTAAACACATATCATATGTCAAAAAATTCCTCCAAAAACAAGAATGGCATCAACACATCTCACAAAGGCTCCAAACCAACCATTAACTCGTCTATGTCCCCTTCGGGTAACGATGCTTCGATCTCAGATTCCTTCTCCAAGATTAGAAGATGCAATATGCGTATTTTAACCAGAAACAAACCCTCTCAAACCTCAGACTCATTTGAAGTTGATAATATTGTTAACCTTGGCAACCAAATCGGATTCGGCATGGAAGGGAAAGAAACCGATGTAGCTTGGCTTATTAATGATGGTGTTACAAACGAGCATCCATGATTATTCTCTCTATGAATATTTGTGGTCTTAGGGATGACCTTAAAAAAAGGGTGGATTAAAAGGCTCTGTTATGAATACAAGATTCAGTTCTTAGGGGTGCAAGAAACTTCTTCCTTAATGATTGATCGGCCCATGGTCTTGTCCTTATGGAATAACTCAAACTTTGATTTTGTTTTCAAAAAACCGATGGGCAAATCAGGAGGGATCCTTGCTGTTTGGGACTCGTCTAGATTTTCTAAACTCTCTTACTCGAAAGGGGAGGGTTATTTGGCAGTAAAAGGTATGTGGCTTCCAATTGACACTGTTTGTCTTCTAATAGTGGTATACGCACCGCAATGTATCCGTAAGAAATTGGCGTTGTGGAATGCCATTAATGATATGACATCGAGCAACGATTGTCTCAGCATAATCTTTGGTGACTTTAATGAAGTCCGATATGCTACAGAACGTTCTAGTACCAACTTTTGTCAACGAGGTGCAAATCTCTTTAACAACTTCATTTTTACTTCTGGTCTTCATGAAATCCCATTGGGGGGTCAAAGATTTACTCGAATGAACAGAATAGGCTCTAAGTTGAGTAAGTTAGATTGATACATGGTCTCTTCCTATTTCATTGATAATTGGCCCACGTCTTACGTCACTCCTCTAGCCAAAGAATACTCCGACCACTCTGCTCTCCTGCTTAACATATCTACAGGTGACTACGGGCCTGTACCATTTCATTTTTTTAACTCGTGTATGCTTATAGATGACTTTCATGCCACTCTTGTTAATGGTTGGGCTACTAATGGTAGTACAAACATTAGTAAGGCCTCCTTATTTAAACTAAAGCTTCAAGGTCTCAAAAGTTGTTTGAAATAGCGGAGGAAAACATCACAGGCCTAAGAAAATTACACCTTGAAGAAGCTAAAGCAAACTCTATGTGAGATAGATTTAAGAGCTGAATATGCCCCTCTTTTTGATGTTGACATTGAATTGCGAATTAAAACATCTAAAGAGCTCTCAAATGTTGATCATCTTCACCTCAAGGATCTTCGACAAAGAGAAAAGTGTAGATGGGCTTTGGAGGGGGACGAGAATTCGAAATTCTTTCATAGAGTTATGAATAGTAAAAGGAACAGATCGAGATTAAATGGCCTTAACATATGTGTGGGTTACTGAACCACCCCTTGTTAAGAATCACATCTTTAACTACTTCAAATCGAAGTTCCATGAAAACGTGGTGTCCAGACCATCCTTCACAAGCAACCGTTTTAAATTCCTATATTTTGATGAGTCTTCCTCTCTTGACCTTTCATTTTCTCCTAAAGAAAAAAAGGATGCGGTGTGGTGTTGCGGGGGAGAAAAGGCTCCAGGACCGGATGGCTTCACTTTCAAGCTTCTAAAGAAACATTGGGATGTGTTTAGTAGCGACATTATCTCTTATGTCAAAGAATTTGAAACCAAGGCATTTATTCCCAAAGGTTGTAACTCTTCTTTTATAGATCTTGTCCTAAAAGTTGATGAGCCTGTTAGCTTGAATGATTATCGGCCTATTAGCCTCATAGGGTGTCAATACAAGATCATTGCAAAACTTTTGGCTAACCGTCTTGTCAAGGTTATCTCATCGGTTGTTAGTGAAGTCCAAACGGCTTTTATAAAGGGGCGTCAAATTATTGATGGTCATCTTATTGTAGATGAAATTATCTCTTGGGCGAAACATACTAAAAGAAAGATGTTCTTCCTCAAAGTTGATTTCGAAAAGGCTTTTGACTCATTGAATTGGTCATTCCTGGACTCCATAATGACTCAAATGGGTTTTAGCATCAAATGGAAGAATTGGATTAGTGCTTGCCTTAACTCGTCCTATGCCTCGGTGTTAGTTAACGGGTCTCCTACCCCGGAGTTCAAGATCGAAAAAGGTCTCCGACAAGGTGACCCTCTTTCTCCATTTCTCTTTATTTTAGCAATTGAAGCTCTTAATGTGGTTCTTGAAGAAGCTAAGTCAAGACACTTTTTTCGGGGCATTGATGTGGGGAGTAATAGAGTTCATATTTCTCATCTTCAATTTGCGGACGATGCTATCATCTTGGGAGAATGGTCTCATGTAAATGTTAAGAATTTGTCAAGGATCCTTACTTGTTTTCATCTTGCTTCTGGGCTTAAGGTTAATTTCAACAAAAGCAAGTTCTTTGGTGTTGGAGTCACTAATAATGAGCTCACCTCATTAGCTTCCACAATTGGTTGTCAACCCTCTCATTTTCCTTGCAACTACCTTGGTCTCCCCATTGGAGCAAACATGTCAAGAAGTTCTAATTGGTCCCCCCTCATTGATAGATTCCACAAACAGATTTCTATGTGGAAAGCAAATTCGATCTCTTTTGGTGGTAGGCTTACTCTCATTAAGGTCGTTCTTGGTAGCCTCGGTGTTTACTACTTTTCCATATTTAAGGCTCCTAAATGTATTTTTACGAAGCTCGAATGCATTATAAGAAAGTTCTTTTGGGGTGGTTCTTCGGATTCCAATAAAATTCCTTGGATTGCATGGGACAAGGTTATTGCTCCGTTTGATAAAGGAGGCCTAAATATTAGAAGTCTTAAGGTAAATAACCAAGGGATGCTAGCTAAATGGTGGTGGAGGTTTAAAACCAAAAATGGCTCCCTTTGGCACAATGTGATATGTTTAATCCATGGCCCTCAAGGAGGTTTGCATGATGCCCCGTCAATAAGAAGTAAATCAGGTCTGTGAAATTGCTAAATTAAATAGGGAGTTAAATGTTCTAGGAATCGATCTTTACTCCATCTTTAAACTAAAGATTGGTAATGGGCAAAATACTCACTTTTGGACTGACATGTGGGTTGGTAATGCTCCCCTTTTCTCTATATACCCAAGATTATTTCGTATTGAGGGTGACCATAATTTCTCAGTAAGTGAAAGAACTCCCTTTTGTGTCCATTCACAAGTGCCTGCTCCTAATTCTTCATGTCTTAATGGTCCTGTTGGCCAAGTTCTAAGTGTTGATGGTATTAGGCCTATTATTCCTCCTGGGCTTAGCTTTCAATAGAATTGGCAAAGGCCTTTAAGGCCTTGTGATCTCACTGAATTGGCGGAGTTGCAAAGCCTCCTGTCTAACTTTCGTATCACCTCTTTGGAAGATGATCATTGGGAATTCCTTCTCGATATTAATAGGAGCTTCACGGTTAAAAGGTTGGATGACTCTTAATTGTCAACTCGTCGATCAATGTCACTCAACACCAAGCTAGATGGAACAAGCTTGTTTCCTATTTAAGATTCAACATTGCTTCTTTGGAGAATGGAGAATAGAAGAATCCCAACAAGAGTTAACTTGGACCATATAGGCGTTGATCTAGACTCAGTAAGATGTCCTGTTTGTGACAATGACCTCGAGACAGAAGATCACATCTTGGTGAAGTGCAAAGTTGCTGCCTCTGTTTGGGTTGAAGTTCTAAATTGGTGGAACATAAACCACACTCATCTTGACAATCTCGATGATGTCCTCTCCATCCCAAGCCTAGAAAATCTGTCTCCTATGCTCACTTTAGTCCTCAACGCGGTTGTGCAATCCACCCTCTGGATTCTTTGGCATTTTAGGAATGACTCAGCCTTTGTACCTAAGCGCCCGAAAAGAAGGATGATTCTAAATGATGTCAAACTATTCAGCTTCAATTAGATTTCTAATAAGCTTTGTAATATTTCTTTTAATTGGATAGAGTGACTTTTTAACCCGTGTAACGCCCTATCCACCCCTTTGTAATTTTTTCCTAGCTTCTAGCTAGTTTTCTATTTTATCTCCTGCCGTTCGAAAAAAAAAATTGTTGCTTTTGTGAGAAACATTTCAACTTTTGTTATAGCTAGCGCAACATGTCTTTGATTAATTAATGCTGAATAGAGTACGTGAACACATGAAAATATCATCTCCAACAATGGTTCATTCCAAACAGGCTTGGATGTACGACGGGAATCTTGTATTATTTTAATACATATTCATGCGTTTAGGGGCCGTTTGGTTCGTTAGAATCCTTCGTAATCTGTCGTAATTATAATCTGCATTACATTATAATCATGTTTGGATGGTCAGATGGAAAGAATTGTAATTTAGATTATATTACGTTGACTTTTCGGTTTGCAAATGAATGTAATAAAATTCCAACCAATTACGTCAAATGAGATAATTCAAATTACCTAGCAAACTTGATGGAATGTTTGGAATCACGTTGTATGCCATGTCACTGACAGAGGTTGTGAAAGTGGGTGTTCTCAAATTCTCCTATGTGATCACATTGCAAAGCCTTAGTATTGATGTTAAACTGATTATATACAAATGCATGAAATGAACGATTTGATCATACAAGTCAGATTTATGGCATAACCGATAAACCGAAAGAAATGGGAAAAATAATCTTAGAAAATTACATAATATTTCATTCCACTGCCACTTGTAATGGGTGATGTCTACACATCTAATGAACAATATTAAACATAGACTCAACACAAGACTCAAAACTATAAAAAGAGAGTCTAATATGCTTGTCATGTTATAGTTTGTTTCATTACAAGAAATAAATAATATTGACTCTAAGGCGATGAGCTCTTTTCTACCTGCGATGCCCGGGACATTTGTGCCACGTCGTGGGACTGAACGAGAGTATTGCGTACCAGGGGGTGGTAAAGGAGGATAACAACCAGTGTAAAGGTTGTCGTTGCTATTAGAGCACATAAAGAGCTTGCGAGTCTGGTAATCTTTCACTAAAAACCAAATTTCATCAGGTTCAATAAAAACTTTATTATCTTTAATGAATTTAAGGAGATAACTTGAGTTTTAAATAATATTAGGCATGACAATTAAATTATGAGAGTGTAATGGTTTATGAGGAAAAAACAAAAAGTATGTACAATATTAATAAAGAGTATAGGCTAATCATTAACATATATGAAAGGAAGCCGTACAAACTGAAACGCCCAGATTTTTTTTAACTCATTTCATTTATAATAATAACATGTCTAAAAATCCGTATACTTTAATAAAATAAGCGGAAGCGTAAACTTTACATGTAAACGGGCTTATTCCAAACGCCCCTTTAAAAATCGTAACTAAGAAAAGTACATGACTTGTACTATACAAACTTGTTATTGATAATGACTTGCCTTGGGGCATTCCAAACTGACAACAAATGATGGAAATGAGAAGCTCGTTACCTAACCCACGAGCTGCACCATTTTAACCCATTATGCCCCAACTAACACATAGCTTGGTCTCATCTTACAAACCTACAAAACATGAAACTGAGAACGGTAAGTCTATAAGACTTAGTGAGATAACGAAAACTGAACTGAATTATAAACTAAAATACAAACTGACTACATTGAGTGCATAAGACAATATACTGGCTTAGTACATATAAAACACTGGCTGAGTGCATAAGCACAATATTGAGCGCGCAAAGCACATGCTGACTGAGTGCGTAAAGCACATGCTGACTGAGTGCGTAAAGCACATACTGACTGGGTGCATAATTGAGTGTGTAAAGCACATACTGACTGGGTGCATAACTAAATGCGTAAAGCACATACTGACTGAGTGCATAACTGGTTGAGTGCGTAAAGCACATACTGACTGAGTGCGTAAAGCAAAGCACATACTGACTGAGTGCATAATTGACTGAATGCGCCTGACTGAATGCATAAAGCATTTATCCCCATTCGGGACTGATTAATGTGCTTAAAGCAGTATTATTCCACACAAGATTGAGTGAGACTAAGTTTATTACTAAACTGTTCTAAGTTCGAAACTGTTCACGCGTAATATTCATATATAAATTAAGGCTAAGTTGAATATGACCCAACGGGTCGCCATAAAACTAAATATTATCTAATGTTCAACATATACTGAATATGAACCAACGGTTCATCATGATACTAAATATGACCCAAAGGGTCGCCATAATACTAAATGTCAACATATATTGAATACGAACCAACGGGTCGCCATAATATTAAATATGACCCAACGGGTCGCCATAATACTAAATATGACCCAACGAGTCAACATATATTGAATATGAACCAACGGGTCACCATAATACTAAATATGACCTAATGGTCAACATAATACTACATATGACCCAACGGGTCAACATATATTGAATATGACCCAACGGGTCGCCATAATACTAGATATGACCTAACGGTCAAACATAATACTAAATATGACACAATGGGTCAACATATACTGAATATAACCACAAAAGTCAACATGATACTGAATATGATCACACGGGTCAACATTTTCTAAATATGACCATACAGGTCAACATGATGCTGAATATGACCAAAAAAGTCAACATGATACTGAATATGACCACATGGGTCAACATGTACTGAATATGACCACACGGGTCAACATATACTAAATTTTTAGGACAGTCTGCTGTAAATTGAGGATTTAACACACTTAAACTTGGAGTTAGGACCTGAAACCACCTGCATTTGAAAGTAGACTCGTAGATCTAAAATTTGGTCCTGACCTTAAGTCAATCCGATAAACGGTTTATTCTCTACGGCCCTTCAATGTTGGCATAAAATTCTAAACAACTTGCTGATCCGTTTTTGAACATCACCAAAACGACCCAAAACTCATACTAAGCTATCCCAATCTTTAACAAACTTATATCTCAGCTTATTTAACATGTCTAGATCATTTTTCTTTAGGCTTTAAGCTAAAATCACATGTTTAGGCACCGTATTAAGCCCTGCCCAAACACCCATTTAATTATCATTAACATTCATAATTTCTAACCATTACATGATCTCTTGCCAATCTTATAACTATGAATTAACCACTTGATTTTAAACTTAATACAACATAACATGATTATTAATATCATATAGACACCTTTCAATCCGATTTAACATAATCCATCAAAACCTCTAATGATCATACGCCTGAACCATAAACCATAAATCTTAGATTCATCATATAATCATGTAAAACACTTGCTAATCATAACATGATAACTTAAAATCATGCTTAAACATAAAATTATCAACATACCTTGATTTAGGGATAATCATATGAAACTCTTGAAGCTCTTGATTCTTGATATCATATTAAACCCTTATTAGCATTGACTAATTCTTGCTTGAACTTGATAATGATTATGATCATGGTTTGGTGAATCCTTCACGGTGAAG
>BQNB010176062.1:0-13099 GCA_026074375.1 Tanacetum coccineum
AATAAGGTAGCTAATAAAGACTATTTCAGAAGTGATTGTGAAGCATGGTGACTTGACACTTGTAGTCAATAAAGAATTTTTTTTCTTCAATAGTTGAAGCATGATGCCACTGGGCCCCTCGTAGGGTTAATCAGATGTATGTGTGGCCGCACCCAAAAACTCGGGTAGATATGTCTCAGTGATTTTTGGTAATCTTGATTAATCACATATACGAGAAACATAATCGTTAAATATGGAATGACATTGATCCATATCCAATTTAACAACGGTATCGGAAACAAAGGGATTGTAAATTCATAAATCATTTGTTCATGCCCTGTGAAACCATACTCGAATATTTCGGGAGCATTGGCGTGTTGCTAGACGCTTACCAATGTTATTGTATTATTTACATGTCTAAGTGGGAGCTGTTGGAATATGTCCATCGTAAATAATATATGTCTGAATTATTTATTCGAGCCTAAGGGGACGCACACGTTAATACGTAAACAATGTTTAATTAGTGTTTTTAGTAAACGATAAATAAATATATTAGTTAAATGTTTAATAATTAAACATTAAGGACTAATATGCAAAACGGGAAAAAAGAAAGTGAGGGTTTGCCCCCTTTTCCCTTTGGTCGGCCGAACCCACAACCCAAGAGGGTTTGGGCTTGCTTGCTTGTTCTCCAAGATTGTGTAGGCTATATAAGGAGGACTTGAGGTTCATTATTGGAGATGTGTTTTGTGAAAAATCCCTAAAACCTCTCCCCTCTATCCCTCTTTGTGTTCGATCGAAACCAACACCCCTAAGGGTTTGGTTTTCTCCCTTTTAGCGATCGGCCAAAAACAAACAACCCTTAAGGGTGTGTTTGTTTGATCGTGTATCACCACAAGGTGGTTTTGCTCTTGTGTTGATTTGATTCAAGTGTCGTGGTTTTCGTTTGCTAAAACACTACTAGTACTAGCATACTTCATTGTTTGCTAAGAACGTATTATGTGTTAAAGCTTAGAGAGATCTTACTTTAGATCTTGGTGGTTTTGCGTGTGACATTATACACACGCGTATATAAAAGACGGTTTTAACGGTTACCTTTAAACGGTGTATCGTTTCATGCTAAAAGGTAATCATCTTCTATCCTTGTTAATTAATGTGTTCTACATGAGTTCTTTAATTCCGGTGCGTACTCGTGTTAATTAATTGTTAATTAGGTCATAAAACCCAACATTAAGTGATGGTGATGATGACCTCTATTAGGGTGCTTACAGGACAAAAGGCCGGTTTAGCAAAGAGCAAGCCCGAGGTTCCAGCATAGATACATCCACAGTTTACTCAACGTTTTAGTCGGAAATAGTATCTTATATGAAAACTTGACCCTGTATAATGCTCAAAAACCTATAAACATTAACTTTTCCAATTGAGCCATAGAATAGAAATTTACTCTTGTAACGCGTACCTAAATATGTTCTGCTGTTCCATTCTACTTTTAAATTTTGTAGCCAACAACTGCAGTAACTAACCCAAAGTCTGTCTTCATGCATCAGCAGGTTGAATAAACATTATACTCTCTTTGTTATACTAATCGAGTGCGTGATGTCATGTTCACTTTTTCAAAACATTTGAATGAAAATTTAACATACGACTCTAAGCATATGTAACACTGGAATCGTGTTTCATATAGGCTACTTTGGACATGGAAATCAACATAGAAATTCATCACGATTCCCATGTCCATCTGAAGTTCAAACTATTAGTGAATAAATAGGCCCAAGCCCGTTTGTGGGTTTAGGATATAAAGGTTTCACCATTATAAATAATGGTTATTAATAAGATTATACCAACGGGGTTTTCATTGTCTAACATGGTATCAGAGCGGGTCTGATCCTCAGACCTAGGTGGCTAAGTTGAGCCGCTACCACTAAACCGCCCGTCAAACCCTAACCTTCTCCTTAATAAAATACTGTTCCAAATCCATTATCCATATATATACATTAGTTGGCTATATGGATCATCTAGAAGACATATTTGTTACATAAGTGAATTTGAAGACATTTACTTAAAAGATGGCCTTTCAAAAAGGCTATGAAGCTGGTTTTGCTTATGGAAAAGATGATGGGGCACAATTTTGAAATTATTATAAGCGACACGGCTACGCATCTCAAATGCTACAAGTATGAAGTGGGATTTTTTTTAAGGATCTACATGTTTTTCTTTTTTTTATGTTAAAAAAATTTATGTTTTGTCAATTGTTAGTAATTTGTGTTATTTGTGCCAAGGTCATAAATCCACACAACCGCGCGTGATTTGTGTTGGTGATTTGTGCTAAGGTCACAAATCCACACAACCGTGATTTGTGTTGGTGATTTGTGCTAAGGTCACAGATCCACATAATCGTATTGTTTTATTGTTTATTTGTTTTAATGTTTTATTTTGTTTTCTGCTCCAGTCCGAGCTTTCGCGATTTTGCCGCTCGGACTGCGGGGGAGTATTAGTGAATAAATAGGCCCAAACCCGTTTGTGGGTTTAGGGTATTATGGTTTCACCATTATAAATAAGAGTAAATTACACGGTTCGTCCCTGTGGTTTAGGCCAAATCCCTATGGTCGTCCCTGATCTTTTTTTTTGCCTCGTTAATCCTTAAAAACAAACTATGTAACACCATCCATCCCTATCTCTAACGATCGTTATTTTTCTTAGTTAAGTTCCGTTAACCCCATCCACGTGCGTCACACGTGAGGGTATTTTTGTCCTTGTCTTTTTGCCCCGTTTATAATATATATTTTTAAAATTTTTATAAAATAAAAAGTATATAATTTATAAAAATATTTATACTTCGAAAAAAATATTTATAAAAAAATATTCGAAAAAAATATTTATACTTCGAAATTTTTTATAAAAGTTTTATACTTCAAAAAAAATATTTATACGTCGAAAAAAATATTTTTTTTAAATAAAAATTATATACTGTGAAAAAAAAGTATTTTATTTTATACTTCGAATAAAAAGTATTTTTATACTTCGAAATAAAAAATTTATACTTCGAAAAAAAAGGATTTCGAAAAAAATATTTATAAATTTTTTATTTTATAAAAAAATTTTAAGAAAAAATATTTTTTTTGAAGTATAAATATATTTTTCGAAGTATAAAATTTTTATTTTATAAAAATTTTAAAAAATTTATTTTTTTCGAAGTATAAATATTTTTTTAAATGTATAAAATTTTAAAACTAAAATATGGTAAATATTTTTTAAAAATCCTTTTTTTGTGTGCTCTATTATGCACTTAGCCATATATGATTTGATTTGTAGGGAGCGTATGGATGCATCATAGGTATAAAAATCCTTTTTTTTAAGTATAAAATTTTTATTTAGAAGTATAAAAATATTTTTTTTTCACAGTATAAAATTTTTATTTTATAAAAATTTTTAAAATTTTTTTTTTTTCGAAAGTATAAATATTTTTTTTGAAGTATAAAACTTTTATAAAAATTTTCGATGTATATATATTTTTTCGAATATTTTTTTATAAATATTTTTTCGAAGTATAAATATTTTTATAAATTATATACTTTTTATTTTATAAAAATTTTAAAAAAAAGTATTGTAAACGGGGCAAAAAGACATGGACAAAAATACCCTCACGTGTGACGCACGTGGATGGTGTTAACGAAACTTAACTAAGAAAAATAACGATCGTTAGAGATAGGGATTGATGGTGTTACATAGTTTGTTTTTAAGGATTAACGATGCAAGAAAAAGATCAGGGACGACCATAGGGATTTGGCCTAAACCACATGGACGAACCGTGTAATTTACTCTAGAATTAATTTAAAGGTTATGCGGTTTTAATATATTATGGGTTTTTTTTATTTTAGATTTTTTTTACAATGCGTACGTTTTTTTTTCTTTCTGGTTGCATGTATACAATATCCCAAACAAAACCCTATAAAATTTCATGTTTTCAAAAGAGTCGGTTCTTTTCGAGAAAGTACCGAAACCGGACGGTTCCGACCCGAACCGTCCCGAGAACCAAAAATTTGGAATATTAAAAACCAAGAACCGGACTATGATTCTAATATACTGTTTGATTCCTTGTCTGTACCGGTACGGTGTTAACATGGCAGATTAACATTATCCAATCAATAATTAGTTGTCATATTGATTAGTCAATCAATTAGTAATCATCTAGTCATGGGATAAACCAAAGTATCAATCTTCAAACCTGAAATTCACAAATCGGATTTTTTTTTAATACGTGATAAACCAAAGTATCCTTTTTTCGAATAACCCAAAGTATCCATTTTTTTAATACGAGATAACCCAAAGTATCTCGAACCATACGGGATAACCCAAAGTATGCCGAAACATAAAGGATAACCCAAAGTATCCTAACAATCATCTGGATTTGTGACCTAGCATAAATCACCAATACAAATACAAATAATCAGACGATCGTGTGGATCTGTGACCTAGCACAAATCACCAACACAAATAAAAATAAAATTAAAAATAAAAACAAACAACTATAACTTTTTTTTAACATAAACCTAATTATCGAATAATCGTTGCTCCAAGCCGCCGCCTTCAAGCCACTGTATTTGTTTTGTATCACATCCTGATCGAGCGAATAAAAGCCAACCAAACTGTGTAGTCATGTTTGGTATCAAATAGGGATTGGACCATCAAAAAGGGATGGGAACTCTAACCAGTTTTGGACAAAATAAAAACGTTCAATGAATATATAATTGTGGTGAGAATTGGCGATGGAAAAAAAAGATGATAATTAGGGTTATCGTAAAAAAAGTTAGAGTTGTTTGTTTTTATTTTTATTTTTATTTGTGTTGATGATTTGTGTTAGGTCACAGATCCACACGATTTTATTTTTATTTGTGTTGGTGATTTGTGCTAGGTCACAAATCCACATGATTGTTAGGATACTTTGGGTTATCCTTTATGTTTCGGGATACTTTGGGTTATCCCGTATGGTTCGAGATACTTTGGGTTATCTCGTATTAAAAAAATGGATACTTTGGGTTATCCGAAAAAGGGATGCTTTGGTTCATCCCGTATTAAAAAAAAGTTTTCCGGTCTGTGAATTTCAGGTTTGAAGATTTGTCTCCGCATGTAAGAATGGTGAAACTTTGTGTGTGTTATTCCATTAATCATAGATTACAATTTATAGAGGTACAAGGATAAATGGATAGACACTAATAAATGGATAAATGGATAGACAGAAATCAATGACTAGATGATTACTAATTGATTGACTAATCAATATGACAACTAATTATTGATTGGATAATGTTAATCTGCCATGCTAACATGTAAGAATGGTGAAACTTTGTGTGTGTTATTCCATTAATCATAGATTACAATTTATAGAGGTACACGTATAAATGGATATACACTAATCAATGAATAAATGAATAGACACAAATCAATGACTAGATGATTACTAATTGATTGATTAATCAATATGACAACTAATAATTTGATAATGTTAATCTGCCATGCTATCACTCCCCCACAGTTTGAACGGGGGGCTTCTCGACGGACAAACTGGAACATAAGTTGAAAGCCTCTTCTTCTATCATCTTCTTCGTTGTTTGTTTGAGCGGAAACATAATTGTGTTTAGTGGCATAGTGGTTTATTGCTTGCGGCTTCCTCCTTTGCGTGACGTTTATTTTTACGTCATGGCTTTTTGTCTTTAGGTATGAGCGACAATTTATCAACCAACTATTTTCGAAAACTACAAATTATCTCCGCTACATAAGTTGAAAAGCGCTACTTCTTTTAGCATCTTCTTTGTTGTTTGTTGAGACAGAAGAATAATTGTATTCGCCGGCATAGTTGTTTTGCTGCTTGCGGCATCCTCCTTTGCATGGCTTGCATTGCCTTTAGGTAGGAGGGCAAAATTTTGACCAACTATTTTTGAAAAATATTAATGATCTTCGATTATAAAACAAAGAATAAAAGATAAGTTTTATTGATTGATGGCTTGCAATTTCAACTAGATGGTTTGGTAAGAGTTGACGATGGTGATGGTTGGGAGAGAGTTAATCAGATTAATTTTAACATGGCGGTCCTCATTTTTCTAGAGAGAGCCCAAGCATACGAGACACTTGATTTATTAATTATGAAAACTAATAAGAGAATAGGAAAAGGTACGATTGGGATCCCTCCGAATCATCGGCAAGTTGCCAATGACTGAAGGACAACTATTTTATGATAAAGGGTTACTGCTTTTGAGGATCTACAATGACGTCTGATACCATGTAAGAATGGTGAAACTTTGTGTGTGTTATTCCATTAATCATAGATTACAGTTTATAAAGGTACAATGATAAATGGATAGACACTAATCAATAGATAAATGGATAGACATAAATCAATGAC
This sequence comes from Tanacetum coccineum, assembly GCA_026074375.1. Taxonomy (NCBI): domain Eukaryota; kingdom Viridiplantae; phylum Streptophyta; class Magnoliopsida; order Asterales; family Asteraceae; genus Tanacetum; species Tanacetum coccineum. The sequence continues at coordinate 6,377 of BQNB010176062.1, forward strand.
TAGATGATTACTAATTGATTGACTAATCAATATGACAACTAATTATTGATTGGATAATGTTAATCTGCTATGCTAACATTCTATTCATGAGGTATGCAGCGGATCGGACTGCTTCACCCCAAAATTTTTGTGGAACATTCATGTCAAACAGGGAGGCATGGACTATTTCAAGTATCTGTCGGTTTCGTCTTTCTACTAACCCATTTTGTTGGGGTGTTCCTGCATAAGATGTTTGTTGACGGATAGAGTTTTCTTTACAAAAGAGTTGCATCTCATGGTTGATATATTCCTCGCCATTATCAGATTATAATATCTAAATTTCCCTTCTATACTCAGATTTGATGATGTGGTGTAGTTCCTTGAGTGCATAGTGTACTTCCCCTTTGTTTTTCAGAAGTAAGACCCAAATCATTCGAGTGCATTCATCTACAAAGGATACAAAATACCGTGCACCACTAGGCGTGGGGATCCGAGCTGGACCCCACACATCAGAATGTATAGTCATAAATGGAACTAAAGTCTTATTATTACAAGTGTCATACTTAAAATCACTATCCATTACATTAAAAAACAAATTCGGTTTAAGCTTCCTAAGGGTAACTAAAAGATAGATGCCCGAGCCGGCGATGCCACAACCATGCTATAGACTTATTTGCTTGACTTATTCCAGTATGATGCGCTTGACTTTGATGGTTTTCTTTGAGATAGTACAACCGCCCCCGCCTAGTACCATAACCAAGAATCTGATGTGTTGTCATATCCTGCAAGACACAATTAATTGGCCAAAATATCACATAGCAGTTAAGGGCTTCAGTAATCTGACCAACGGATAGTAAATTATATGATAAGGATAGAAACACAAGGACCGAATCAAGATCCATTGAGTTTGAAATTTTCACGGATCCTTTACCTATTACAGGTGTTGTACCTCCATTCGCGATGCATATATTTATTCGTTTTAGGGAAAATGTTGTCATTATTTTTGAGTCATTCGTCATATGGTCAGTGGCACCAGTATCAATTATCCAACCATTATTTGAAGCGTGGTTATGGTGTAACATACCTGATTTGGTTGATGTGTGGGCTGCTATGCTATTGGAGTGGTTCCTTCCTCAGATTGTGATGAAGTTGCAACAGTTGCGTGGCTGATTTTTTTCTGTGGTTTCTTTGTGAAGTCCCACCATTCAGGATATCCAATGATCTCATAGCATCGGAGTTTTGAGTGACCTTCTTCCCCACAGTGCGTACACGTAAATGTGTTCCCCTTCCCATTTGTTTTTTTCACCTTTGTATTACGATTACGCGTGGTCATATGAACCACACTATCTGGTTCGTATTTTGGTTCTTCTATGGTTTGTCTCTGATTTTGATCTTTGCGGATGTAGGTGTAGCATGATTCCAAATCAAGGGGAGGGTCTTTTCTCATGACTTCACTCCTTGCTTGGTTAAATTATGGATATAGTCCAGCCAAGAAGATGTGCACACGAAGGCGTGATAATGTTTTGTTTAGGGCGATTGTTTGAGCGACAATGTCTTATTGCATAATCAAGCGGGTATCAATTTATTGGAATATGCTTACCAATTCATTAAAATAAATGGATAGAGATCGTCCGTTCTGGCTAGTGGTGAAGGACATCCGGTTCAATTCAAACAGCTGAGTTTCATCCATTCCATCATAAAAAGTTTTTCCAACCGCATCCTAGATCTCAGTCGCCGTTTGCAGGCGAATAAAGCAACGCATAAGGGGTGGGCTCATCGAATCAATCAGCCAGCTTTTAACTCGATGATTGTCAATGGGCCATGCTTCAATCTTTTTTTTGTCAGTCTTGGGGTCTTAGTGTTTTTCCAGTGATAAACTCGGATTTGTTTCGTGCTCCGATCTGCATCTCCATTAATTGCGACCACTTCTTGTCATCAAGAATGACTCTGGTGGGGAAAGGTGCGTCTTGAACATTCTGAACAATGACTTGCAATGTGTTCGATGATTCCCCTATTGATGCAAGAACTGTGTGGTACTGCTATGGGTTTCAGAATGATGAGGTATGCTCTGATACTATGTAAAGTTAAGAGGATGAGATTGTGGAAGAAAATTCTGTATTTTCTATATCTTTCATTCATAATAGGTATATATATTTATAAAGGGAACACATCACAACTACCAAAAATACATCCTTAATCTAAGGAACTTGATAAGGAATACACAACAAACAATGGATAGGCTCCAGCCAATCTCCAGCTAAGCCTTATCCGATGAAGTCGCTCTCGCCAACAGAATTCACCTTCACATACGACCTCACCTCCAACATACGTTTTTCCTTCCATCTTCGCAATACCAAAGCATTTTTAAAGTTTGTTGAGTGCTATTCTCATTACCAAAGTGTCTCCAGCGACCACTGGGTTTCTGAAGAAATTGTTACGCGAGCCTCCCACTTCGGGCTTACTTCTGGCTGCAGCATTACCAAACCACCCACTTGCGCCATTGCCTAAACTCAAATGAATTTCACTGTTTACAAGACAGAATCAACTTAGAAAAGGATAATTGGACAAATATCCATATTTAAACATTCATTTAACTATCTTCTAAAATAATCTGATATGTTATGTTTCCAGATTCCAGACATGACCATAATCTTCAGATTTTAGACCTTAAACTCTTATGGAGTGTTTGGCTAAGCTTATATGATAGGCTTATGAGCTTATTAGCTTATATGTGTCAAATAAGCCCAAACTAAGGGGGTGCTTGGCTAAGCTTATGAGTTGGGCTTATGCTTATGTTATATAAATGACTTATAGCTTATATATAGTAAGCTCATAAACCCATGTTGAGTGTTTGGATTAGCTTATATTTAATAAGTTGATAATATTAAATGTTTGGTTTAGTTTAAAGTGGCAAATGGTTATAAGAGACATGGGCTGAAAAATATTAATGTTAGATTAAGTATAATTGAGGGTAAATTTGTAATTTATAATGCAACATGTTATATAAGCCCAACCCCACTTAAAAAGCCACACTTTTGTGGCTTATCAAAACCCCCTTATATAAGCTCATAAGCCCACTCATATAAGCTTAGCCAAACACTTAGTTTGGGCTTATTTGACACGTATAAGCTAATAAGCTCATAATTGTTTAACGAAACGGGTTTTCTTTTTGATCATTTTCCTATGAAAAAATTCCTTTAAAAATGGGGTATTTCTCACCAACTAAACACACCCTAAGTATTTTATAGGGATTCTCGAGTTTTTTCATTACATATACTATTTGTTTAATCTGATATGATTATATATATAAAAAAACCTGAGTTCTTCCTTAATCAGCATTTACATGTATAATTTAATGTTATTTGGATCATGTTCACTATTTTCATTGTTTCTATTCTAATGCAATGAAAATCAGTTTAATACTCATTGAATGAGGAATCCTTCATACCTGTGTTAATGATTGGGTTTTAAAATTCATACCCATTCAACATTGTTTTCAAATTCATACCGATAGTGAATTTTGATCACTAATCAAACGCCACCCTAGTGTTGAGATCTCCTTTAACCAATTCCAATCCGGCGACACTAGTGTTGAAATCTCCTTGATTGCATAGATTAAATTCAAGAAATATGAAATGGGGAAGAAAAGCGATAAAAAGTTAAAAACTAAAGTTACATTGTAGAAAGACATGTTTGGCTGTTTTCATTAAGATATAAACGTTCATGAACATGGCAAGTCGTAAGTCGTAACAAACATAGAAGGAATCAAAGAGTAGTTATGAGATTGAGCATAATTTTGTTATGCTGATCTTTTGAAATTCTCATTTGCAGCTCGTAAATAAAAATGGCATTTAAAGAGTTGATGGAAGCTTTGCATTTCGTTTGCACCTTTTCATTCTGGAGAATGGGTGTTCTTTGGACATTTCCCCTTATACTTTCTTATATAAAACTATTCACTCAAACCATATTCTTCAAGAAACCCATATATCACCATTGTGATGTTTCACCTTTGCCTCCAATAACATCATCATCATCATCATCGACTTCCAATAATATGACATCTGGCAGACGTCTACCAATCTGCATTATCACTGGTGTAAGCATGTTTATCAGCTTTTTCAAGTTGCAATATATGAGTATATTGACGACAAATTTCTTATTATATATCAGTATACTTGTTTTCTTTCCATACAATACTTATATGAAACTTTTTGTTGCTAAATATATCTCATTTTAACATACGCTTTCATTAATTTCAGGCGACTTCTGGTTTGGGTGCTGCAACGGCTTTGGCTCTTTCAAAGGAAGGCTTTTGTGTCGTTCTTGGTATGTTAATTATTTTCATATACTACTTGTGTTTACTTGATGCCGTTGAAAGAAAAGAACAACTTGTTTTTACTTGATCTGCGTAGGTTATAAGTCTCTTACATAGCTAGATATGAGCATTGCAACCATGCATTAATATTCAGATTAAACGCTGCTATCTACTTTTTTTTTTTAGAGTTTTTCTTGGTATCCATTATAGATTTCTTTGTCACCTACTTGAAGAATAAATATAAGCAAATCAGTCTCACTCTCTATTCCGCTATGGGACAATCATCAGCGATGAATAACTGAAGTTTCCTTACATGCGTGCAGCTGGAAGATCTTCCGATAAGTTATCAAAGGTATGTACTATGCCAGATGTTAATTATGTACCATGTGTTTCGGTTATGCTCTTTTTTCTAAATTCTTTTGACAGGTTATGTCTGACATCAGAAGGCAGAACAAAGAGGCGAATCTTGAAGCTTTTCAAGTTGACTTATTATCATTCTCATCAATAATGAGGTTTAAAGAATCTATTGAACAGTGGCTTTTGGACTCGAATGTGCATCCTTCAATTCAGCTTCTGATAAATAATGCTGGGATACTTGCAACAACAAGTAGATTGACTAATGAAGGCCACGACCAGTAAATAATCTTATCTCTTCCTATGGTTATAAAAGTAATTAATCAGCTTAACTTATTTGTTAAGATGATTATAATATTAAAGGATTTGCCTTGACAAAATATTGTACCTTTTGACAGGATGATGGGGACTAATTACATTGGGGCATTCTCTCTTACACAAGTTTTACTCCCTCTTCTAAAGAACAGTCCAGTTCCTTCACGTATTATTAATGTCACATCCTTTACACATCGTAATGGTGAGTTTGTGTTACAGATACTAGAAACTCGTTTTATTATTAAAGATGTCTGATGATATTAGATGTTTGCTAAAATATGCAAATAAACTTTCAGAAGGATGCATATTATCTCACATCAGTTTTTTTTTTTAAATGAGTCATGGTACATGCTTATGATTTTATGGTCATAATGTGTTTCCAGCTAAGTTTATGCTTTTGGGTATTATTTTTTCAAAGAGTTGCATTTTCCTTTTGCTCTCCAGTTTCTAGCTTTCGGGCAGAGAAGGAAACCGTTTCTGGCAACCGTTTTTCACGATATAAAAGCTACCCTTTTGCTCAGATCTATGAGTGCTCAAAATGTAAGCAAATATTTATAACATCTTAAGTTTAGTTTAATTAGTTTCATACTCATTCACTACTTACGCCTTGTTTCTTTTGTCTTTAGTATGTGTATTACTCTTCTCGTATGAGCTCCATCGACAATTTCATCTCACAGAAGGATCTCAACCGATATCAGTAATGTAGGTGATTCATTTTTTTGCGTTTCCATTGTTATCTTGATACGAGTCCAATCATTTTTCGTTTCAATTAATGTGTTAACTGATGGTTTCTTAATAACTGGGCATGTGTGATCAACAAAAGGGTGGTGGACCCCGGAGCAGTGAAAACCGACATCATGCGTGAAGTACCATGGTATATCTCGCAGACTGCTTTTTTTTGCCTACAGCTTTTGGGACTTCTGCAGTCACCTGAGGCAGGTGTCTCTTCCATGCTGGATGCAACCCTTGCCCATCCTGTAAGTTCTTCGAGCTGGCTCAAAGACACACACACACACACGTACACAATTAAGGGTGCCAGTAGGGTCGGGTTGACCCGAACCCATAAAGGTCTTATCGGGTCGGGTTAATCAGGTTAAATATAATAGTCAACCCGATAAGACCCCAACTCAATAACCCGATATTGTTATAAGGCTGGGTTAGGGTTGAGTTATTTATCTTACTTAGAATGTTTTTAAATTAATACTTCAACCCGATAAGACCCGAAAACTTTTATTTAGAATGTTTTTTAAATTAATACTTCAATATTTAGTTGTTTAAGACCTGCCTTGTTCTCCCTAGTTTTGATACTAAGTAATACGGAGTAATGTCTTTGCATATTTGTACCATGAGTACCGTTTGTTGGTACAAAATTGTAGAGAATAACAAATTACCTCATTTTGTAAATCAACTCTGTAGTGAACATAAAGCCTTCTCATTACATGTTTTGTCCAATAAGATTATACCCCATGTTCTTTTATCCAGAGTTAGCTTGGAGCATATATGATACAGAACCAAATACATGTTTTTTTTAATTATTATAGAGTAACAATGAAATGCGTCTGTTATCATAAAAAGATATGTTAATGGCAGCTCGTCACTTATATTTATTAAATTTAAAAGGCCAATTCCTTATAGGATTGGGCTGCGTGTCACTTTTTTCTTTAAAAAAAAAAAATGAATCGACCCGATAACACACCTATACACAATATGACAAATTGACAATTAGCCGGAACTTATTGGGTGCAGGAAACATCAGGGTT
>BQNB010176063.1:0-13098 GCA_026074375.1 Tanacetum coccineum
ATGTGATATGTTTGTTTAATTGTTAATTGCTTGAGACTACACGTGTTTGATGCATTTTATAACTTTGCCTAAATGTGCATTAGTTTTCGTAGGAATTTAGGCAAAGTTATAAGTGCATAAAATCAGTGTGAAAATGGTTTACAAGTTTTTGTGCATTAATAACTTTGCCTATATGCGCATTAGTTTTCGTAGGAATTTAGGCAAAGTTATAAATGCATCAAATCAGCGTAATATAGGTTTACAAGTGTTTGTGCATTAATAACTTTGCCTAAATGTGCATTAGTTTTCGTAGAAATTTAGGCAAAGTTACAAGTGCTTCAAATCAGCGTGAAATCGGTTTACAAGTGTTTGTGCATTAATAAGGAGCTAAATGCGCATTAGTTCTCGTAGGAATTTAGGCAAAAGATTTTACTGAAGTGATCTAAATAATTGTTTGTCTAGATTTAGTAAACTTATTAGCCTTATTAAACCAAACTAGTATCATTAAATACATCTTGCTAATGGATATAGGATAGCTCAATAAGTTAAGAAGTGTTTGGGTAAAAGAATAGCTTATTGTATTGCGCTAATATGATAAGCTAATAAGCCCCTCAAACATGCTTAGCCAAACACCCCTAAACTACAACTCATCTTTGTCTAGGAGTATGTGTGGATATGTAATAAGTGAAAGCAAGGTTATAAATAGCGTGAGGCGTGGCGTGGCGGCATATGGCCAAGCCTCACGCCTTAGGAGCCATGTCGAAGCCATAGCGTTTTTTAAGGCGTGACCTAAAGCGACACAAAATATGAAAATATTTATAGGTTTATATATTTATATCATATTTCATATATATCGAGTTTACAAAAAGTGTTATGTATAATGAATAAATTCAAGAAACTATCCTTGCATGTAATTTTCTTCCTTTAAATCGTTTTTTATGAGAGTTGGATTAAAAAAAGGCGGCATGCCTTGCGCCTTATCGCGCCCCATTTCACGCCACGCCCAAAGCCGACGCCTTGGTCTATTTCATAGCATGGAGGTCACACCTCGCGCCTTAGAGGCGCCTTGACGCCCACGCCTTTTAAAACCCCATAGTAAAAGTGAGGGGTAAAAAAATGTGAACTTAATCTCAATAAGTTAAGCTAGATGAGAATTGAAACTAATGTATTTCTAAATGAAATGTACTAGAAGGGTACTATGATATATGTAAGTATGTTCACAATTATGTGCTCACGATATGTGATTTTTGGTTGATAATTGCAAACCACCAAGATCAACACATGAAAAGGAAAGTAGCGAGGTTGTCAGAATCCTTATGGAAAATTGAAAGTAGTTATGGTGATATTGGTCTAAGATAGAGATGAGCAGACTATTGCATATGTTGCTTCTCGTATGCCTGCTGTTTTTTCGGCGTGCCATAGAGTCCTGACTGAGGTATCCATCTGAAAGTTACCCATAGCGTTTAAGTTTCTAAATGTTAGTGAAAATGTCACAAACTAGCAAATACTTTGCAAAATGGCCCTTTTTATAATCATGATTCTTTCCGGCACCATATGTTTTTTAAACGGTTAATTTGTTAATTATAGTGTAGAATAATGGTTATCAGATGTATAAGGGTCGTTTGGTTTTCGTTAGATGTTTTTGTACAAGAGATTAGAATTTATTAAGGATTGGGAATCTTAAGGAATTGGAATGTCAAAATTCAAAATATGTCATGTGTTTGGTTAGGAGAAAGAAATAAAATTTCATGTCAGATTTCTGTTTGGTTTACAAAATTCAAAATATGTCATGTGTTTCGTACATTATTAAAAAAATTGTTTTAAATTTTATTCTTACGTTATTTTAAAAAAGATTTTTTTTTTTAATTAAATTTTTTTACTTTATAAAGTATTAAATTTACCAAGTAAAAATATACTTTTTTTAAATATACTCTTTTTAAAAAAAATAATTTTTTTAAAAAAAATTACATTTTATAAAAAAAATTACTTTTTTTTTTAAATTTACTTTTTAAAAAAAATTTACATTTTATAAAAAAATTTACTTTTTAAAATTTTTTTTACTTTTTTTAAAAAAAATTACTTTTTATAAATTTACCAAGTAAAAATTTACTTTTTTTAAAAAAGATTTGCTTTTCAAAAAAACTTTACATTATAAAAGTTTTTAAAAAAATTTAAAAGTTAAAAAAAATAAAACTTTAAACATTCCTTATACTAAGGAATTAAACATTCCTTATGCAAAGTGATGGAATGTTTAATTCCTTAGTATAAGGAATGTTTAAGATTCCATCACTTCTAATTTCATCCGTATTTCAACCAAACATGATTTGAAATTTAAATCTAATTCCAATTCCTTAAGAATGCTGAAGAATCCTTAAACCAAACGGGTAAGGACAAAAAAAAGTTATCAGAGTCTAAATATATATAGAGAGAGAGTCATAGAGGTACGATGACTAAAGTGGATCCCTTTGCAAAGTATATTCTCATTCTATGACATTTGCATATTTGTTATCATATAAATTTTTAGGTATTTGACATTGAGTGAACATTTATGAATGACACCTTTTGTTTCCTCTAATAATTTGATATTTTCCATTTAAACGATCTTTTGTTTCAGGTTAAATAAGAAAGATACCTGACTTTTCAACAAACGATTTTGATTTTGGGATGGTACTAGTTCTGGTTTCTTGGGGGTGAGAATTTGCTACACGGACCTCGTTGTATTATATATTTGAGATAAATTGGATTTAGCTCGAAACACTGATCTGTAGTATGCCTCGACATACCGAAGGTTGAAAGTATGTAGTTTGTCTCCAGACTTGGTAGCTTCTCCGGACATGGTAGCTTGAATCGAGGATTTGAATAGGTTATGCAGTATACGATGAGCAGACCTGCTCTGATACCATGATACAAATTGATAGGAATTGAGAATAGTGGTTTTATTATATTAATTGATTAATTTACAATGCAGAGAACAACCGCTATTTATACAAAACTACAATGGGCTTAAAGAGGGAAAACAATTATTGTGTGGCTATTACTCGTTGACCGAATATCTTTTCTTGAATTAAGGAATATTTTTGCTTGAATTAAAGGATATGATGTAAATAACCATTAATCTTGTTGACCCCATTAAATTGTTTCCTTTTAACAAATGATACGTTGTTGAGTTCAAATTTACCATACATATATGGGTTGAGAATGACAAAACAATACCAAAACCTAAAAAACCAAAATCTTGTAAATTATATTGTATTTTAGATTTTATTTAGTGAAAATTTTTAAAGCGGACATATAAAAAACTGGGTTACGAAACACGACCCTTGAATGTGTTACTAAAAATTAGGGGTGTGCATGAAACCGAAAAACCGAACCTAAACCGAAAAAAATCGAAGAACCGAAACCTAAAAATCCAAAACCGATTGAAAAACCGATAGTTTGGTTTTCAGATTTTGGAAAAACCAAAGTTTTTGCTTCGGTTTGGTTTTAGCATTAAAATAAAACCGATATAAACCGAACCGATCTTTATAAACATGGGAACAAAAATAAGTTGTGATTGAAGCTTAGTGACGATGAATATGCTCTGCTAGATTAACTATATCATATCGAGTAATTACTCTTTGTTTCATATACTTCTTGTACATGCCATTTATGACACATAATCAGTTCTCTTCTATGAGTTTTTTTTATGTTTATTAGGTTTTTATCGTTGTTATTGGGTTGCTTTATAACACATAAATAATTTTTAAGGGTTTTATATGGTCATTTGTTTCTTATTATCATTGTTTTGTCTTTGGTTTTTCTTATTTGGATTGTTTCTTTAAAGCTTTGAAGGTGTTGGTTTATGGTATATTCCAAATCGACTTTGCAAAAGCAAAGCTTGATAAGTCGTATAGAAACCAAAAAACCAAAAAACCAAACCAAAAATAAACCAACAACCGAAAAACCAAACCGACACAAAACCGAAACCGAATGGTTTTTAAAAATCAAAAACCAAAATTTTTCAGTTTGGTTTCGGTTTTATACAAAAACCGAACCAAACCGAACCATGCTCACCCCTATGCGATAGTGATTAAATGGAGTTTCTTGATAATGCAAAAGGCTCATGGAAAAGATTTAACGCTTAGATCCTATAATTTTCTATTATACCAAACACTCCTAATTCTAGAGGGGAATGAAAGACAAGAAGAATGAATTGCATAAAAACCAACCGAAAGCATAAACGATTTAGATTACGAACAAGCATTCAAGAATTCAAACATAAATGATATGAGAAATATGAACATTCATACAAGAACATGTTTCAAATAGTTCAACCAAACACAAGATTAATGACATAGATGATTTAGATAGAAGATTGATTGCACTAACAATGACGCGAAAGGTATGTGCCAAAGGAAAATATAGATACGAGATCTCTTATTGCATTTGAGTTTGTTTATTTATGAAACATAAGTATCAACCTTGTTATATTGTTCATTTGCTTGTTTGTCGATTTTGGTTCTTAATTAAAACAATAAAGTTTCAAAAGGAAGATCCTAGACTTCTACAAGTATACATCACACCCATATTTTTTATAAAAATCCATAACCAACCAATCCCAAACACCCCTTAACCACTTAACTATACCAAACAACATGAAACAGATCTAAAGACTAACTCCATTTGTAATTGCCATGTCATAATGCCAAAAGTTAATAGCAACCCTATGAATTTTTATAAACATGAGGGCTATTAAAGTTGGTGGCGTTGAATAAGAAAAACACAACATGCGTCACGGTAATTGATTATTATTCAATAAAAATAAGTATGCTTCGTAAACAAAATAGTTGTTATAAATTACAAAACTGATTCTTTTAAGCAACTTGGGTAGTTGAAATTAATGTTTGACTATTCAGGAAATTTTTAGGATGGAGTACGGTATATTTGAGTGATGCATTTCAACGAGCAAAACCGTGCAGCTGATATGCATCACCCGAGGTAATATACTTTAAATGTTTCCATTGCAGAATTGAAAATTAGTTAGATGTAGTTTTTTCAAGTTTTCCTCTTATTTTCGTTATCAATATTTTGTCAATGAATTTGCAAACTGAGTTTGCACAGAAAATAAGTTGTAGTGGCCATTAATACTATCTAATCTTTAAAGATAAGAAAGAATAAATGGAAAGGAAGTGAGTTTTCGTTATACAAGTTTCTTTGCTGCTATCAATTTATCATAGACAATTTGTTACTCTTAGTGTGGGATTTTGCTACTTTGATCCCTATTAATTTGATGATGATTCATGTAACCTTATGAGTGAAATTGGAGCGTGGTCTTAGCTACCTTTTCTTTAATTGTAGTGGACTTGATTATCAAAAATTTTATCTATTTATTCCTCATGAAAAATGTTACTTAGATTGCTTTTGCAGGCGCGAGAGTTGATGCAGAAGTACTGGTACAACATATGAAACCGATCGAGAAAATACATCATGGGTACGAACACCCGACGCGTACTACATCGCTAACACTGAAACCGCAATCTCAGCCCTCACACAATAGTTAAAGGCGTACAGGTTTTGCTTACGCTTTTTTATAAAAGCGACGTCCATTATTGATATACCTTAAGTAAAACATAGCAGGAATGCACTTACGCTGTTACATATGCATACATTTTATGGTGTATTTTACGTTGGCATGGCATGTTTTTCTGCTTTGATCTCAATAACTGATGATGGGATTAAAAGTTGCATAATAAGTTATTGCCATTATCGATTTGGTATGATCTTTGAATACATGCTTCCGGTGTCAAAAATTGTATTGTTAATTGTTCTGTTTTTGAATATTTGGACTAGTATTATCCTACATGATGAGTTAACTGCACCCTTACATAAAAAAAAGGTTGCAGAAAAAGTTGCCCGTCGCAACGCGCGGGTCAATTCCATCTCGTTTTGTCTAAAGAGAGTAAGGGCCCGTTTACTTTCTGCTTAATGGGCTGAGTGGTAACAAAAAGTTATACAAACTGGACCAAATGGTGTTTCTTTTTATCATATTATAAATATACACATTGAGCGACAAAAACGAAGTCGTTTTGACTTTGGGCCTAACTTGCTACAGTAATGGGCTCTCATTTTGGGCCAGCCCGATTTTTGTTTTTTTTTTAATTATTTTGTTTTTGTTTTTTTTTTAAATTTGTATGCACAAAGTAGGAGGAAAAAAAATATTACAAAAGTTTCGATTTATTCAGATAAAAAAAATACCCGCGAAAACATCTTCGATACCTAATAACTTTAAAATAATCGATATGGTCACAAACGTACAACCCATTATATTAAAAAAAACCCATATAGCAAAAAAAAACAACACTTTAAACATGAGGCCCAACACATAAGCCATATAAAAAAAATTATTACTAATATACACATTTGTCGACAAACTAGCCTAAAATTCGCATAAAATGTGGCCCAAAGTAAAAAAAAAACTAGCCCAAAATTAGCCTGAAATCTGGCCCAAAGTAAAAAAAAATACAAAACGGTCCCTCAACTTTTAACTATTTACGATTTTCTTACACAAAAAATCCCGTAAAAAAATTAACAAAAAAAACACGTCAAGTATTCAATTATTTCGTTATATTATAAATTGATTAAATGTGATGAAAAATATTATAACTTGCGCGGTCTAGTTAAAACATGAATAAATATTAAAACGAGATTTATATAAAGTTATAAGCGGTATTAGACATATTTGAGACGAGAATTGGACTAAAAATGGACTTTAGTGCCTTTATATAACGAGTAATTTAAATCAGAAATCGGAACATGAGATTCGGGATTCGAGGTTTCGATAACTTAGACTTTGGTTTACAAAAGATAACAAATTATATTTTGACGGACGTTTAGACATAAAACGGGACTTTTAAATCCAAATAACGAAGAAACTGGAGTGTAATCGAAATATACACTTTAATAGAAAATAAGTTATTTTAATATATTAAATCTGACATATCTATTAATTAAACGATTTGAGCACTTTCGAGTCCGTTTCAGCCTTCCGGCGAAACACGAAAGTTGTTCGTAATGACATTTTACTTTGCCGCGAGGATTGTCAGTTTTAAAATTAAGACATAGCGGGTCAAAACTAAAGGTCAACGTAAAAAGTAACGGTTAATTTTAATTAATGATTATCATTATGAGTCGATTTTGAATGATAAAAATAAAGCCAGTTCTATATATTATTTCAATTAATAGTTTTAAGATCATTGTTTGGTTCTAAAAACGGAAGGTTAAAATAGTTACTTTCTTTGAAATTTTAGTGATAATTTATATTGGAGGAAAATAGGTATATTATACATAAAATATATTAAGGGTTAGGTTTAAAAGAGCGCAAGTGGATTTCTCATCACATTTGAATATATGAATGCATACATAATAAAATATATGATGAATTTACGTGTAACGATGTACGATTCGTTGGTGTACTTTATATGTGTTATAAATCTAAGACTATAATTTAGGGTCGTGGTCGAGATCGTTGCAGATTCAGTTGTGATTTAATTGGGATTAATTGATACGTGGTCTTTAATAAAGTGAGGTTTCCATAGCCTCGCTTTTCAATCTTGGGAATAACGTTTTATAAACCCGCGTGGAGGGATACATGCTTGTCTACAAATTCTTATACTTACTCGGTTATCTTTTAACAATGTGATTGTTTTAAGGGATTTTGATCAAGGTAAGTTTATAGCCCCATGTTTGACTAGTTTTACATATATTTTTGGGGTGAGAACATGCTTGTTTACAAATGCATTTACATGGTTGTTTACAAATTAGTTTACATATTTATTTGCATAGCTCGCTATGGCGTTACATTATTGACTTCATTTTTTGGTTCAACAAATGCATACTTTACATTTGAAATGATTTCGGATTAGCTTCGGCTGATTGAACTGATAACAATAAAAATTACTGCCCGGGTGTTCTTGGAGGGGACACTGGTAACGGGAGTACATATTTATTACATTACTGCCGGGTGTTCTTGGAGGGGTCATCCGGTAAGGGAGTATATATACGCATTATTGTATCACTGTCCCAAATTGGGTACTTACGAGTCTTACGTCACAGCGTCATGAAATGTAAAATCACTTGGAGGGTGATCGCGATAATGTTATAAAATAGATCTATTCGGTGTGGATCCCTGTTCAGGTGATTAGACGATCGGCCGGAACGAACATGTAGCATGATGTACACGTGAATATATAAATTATCTATTCGGGATTGACAACCCTCGTTCGGGTGACTAGCTATCACTGGGAACGAACGTTATAACATGTCGGATTATATAGTTTTGGGCTATCGGGCCTCCCCAAAACTACTTTCATGGAACATTTTGGTGACATTAAATTTGTCATGCATATTTATAAAAATCTTTGGGATAAGATTGGAACATTTTGTTCATTAAATTTGTCATGCATTATTTATTAAAAATTCTTTGGGATAAGATTGGTACTTTGGTGACGCATAAAATGTGTTTATGCATTCTTATAAATTTTGCGGATTTTTACTTGGTACTGTGGTGGATACAGTGGAGTACATTTAATATTTTAAACTAAATCTATGAACTCACCAACTTTAATGTTGACACTTTTAAGCATGTTTTTCTCAGGTGAATTAGATGCTTGGATTATTTGATGTGCATTGGAGTCTTGTCATTCAGCTTTTCTTTGTGATGCAAAATTTTGGGACAAATGTATTATTAAATTCAGATTTTTATTGAATCAACAAATATTATTTTTCAATCGACACCTAGAGGTCGTTCTCTTGTATCTATTCTGTGTATTATGAAGTAGCACCCCATGTGGTATTCCGCTGCGTTGTTGTATTTTTGGGGGTGTTACAATATGTATGGATAATCGTGCCTTGCGTGAAATAACACTTTTATGGTCTAAATGTGCATTAATTTTAGTATGAAATTAGTAAAACGTAATACGTTTAGATAACTGTGAGTTGTGTGGAATAACATTGTTTTGTGCATTAAAATGGTCTAAATGTGTGTTAGTTTAAGTAGGATGCTGGTAAAAGTGACATGCTTAGGTTATTTGCATGATATTGTTCAGAATAACACTATTTTGTGCATTAAAAATTGTTTAAATATGTAGCATTTTTCATACGAAGTTAGTAAAGGTGACATGCTTATGTAAAGCACTCTATTGTCTGAAATAACACTATTTTGTGCATTAAAATGGTCTAAATGTGCATTCGTTTTTATAGGAATTTAGAAAAAGTGACATGCTTATCAGTACACTATTTTTTGAAATGACATTGTTTTGTGCATTAAAAATAGTTTGTTATTTTTCTATTATAGATTGTATGACTTGAAATGCGAATATAAGTTAGTTTAGATAAGGTTCCCAAAAATTCTTGTTTTCATGACATTAGATTTTAGTCATCGAGTGATATCCCAATTTCTAAATAAGGCTCATCATATCAAATGACTCCGACTCAGTAGGTATTTATGTTATTGCAAGTTAGCTTCCACTACGTAGTTCGGTTCGAGTTGGGCTTGGCTCGTATGTAAGTACTTGTTTAACCCGATCCCTATCCCAAAGTTACCATGTTCTGGCATCTCTATTTTTGTTTTTCTTGCTAGACAAGAGCATAAACTTGACATAACAAACGCTAGAAATCCTCGTCCATCAGAGGAGGACAAGAAGCTTGTTGTGGTGAAGAGCCCCAATGCAGTTAATCCTCTTGTGTAGGAATATCATGTGAGTAACGGCCTTATCTTTTTGTTCGAGAAAACTTCAAGAAAATGCGATATATCATCCCTTTTCTTTTTCCCAATATACGTCAAACACTTCTTTTGAACCATTTAACGCACCATATTTTCCATTTTCAATCATTTAACGCACCATATTCTCCATTTTCTCCATTTTGTATCATTTAACGCACCATATTTGCCATTTTCTTCAATTCCCCGTTTTGCTGCCCATCTACTAACCTTTTAACTGCTTTTTTTTCCTTCTATTTTGCAGCCAATTCTTGCCTTAGATGTCTGAGAGGTAACACATCTTCATTTTCGTTTTCCGTTATATAATATGCTCATGACATATTTACTAACTTGCCTTTGTATCTGAATTGCCATTGCAGCATGCATACTACCTCGACTTTGAGGTAATTTTTTAATCAATCCCTGTTAGCCTATTTCATCAAATTTATCATCTTCATTTGTTGGTTTCGTATGACAATAGGATAAATGATATTCAAAATATGTTGTATGTTACAGAACCGGAGGACTAATTATATATTAACTTTCCTCAATAAGCTTGTATCGTGGGAAATAGTGAGTTCTAGGCTCGAAGCAGCCAAGGTACTAGTAGCAGAGAGGGAAAAGGAGATGGAGGAAATTTATGCAATTGATGGCTTGGACACGATAGAACTAGGGGATGGTGATATGTACTTTTAAAGTGAGGCCGAAGGCGATGAGGATTTATTAGGAGATGCAATTGATCCTATAGATGTATAATCGGTGTTATGATTTTGTTACCCAAGTGTAGTTTTGTCTTGAAGATGAATGTGATACGAACTGAATCGATTAAAAGATAAAGAAAAAAAACCAATAAAAAAAATATAACCAAAGATAAATGGTCTATTTTGATGAGATTAACCCAACCCCCCAATGGTTTATATTAAGTGGTAGATCAACCGACTGCCGCCAATTGAATTAGCAAATCAATATTCTGTAATCATTACAACATAATAACAATTACAAACCTAATCCTCTATTTATAATAATAATATCCCAGACTTCTTCGACAAAATAAAACATAATAAAGAGGATCCTACTAAATCGTTGACTAAGAAATGTAAAGATGAAACAAATAAAACTAATTTTAATAATAATATGCAGGATCATATCTATTCCATAATTAATATTCCAGGATCGTATCATTACTCCGCTCCGCAAAAAACCTTGTCCTCAAGGTGTGGATTTGAAATCTCATCTTAATCGGCCTTGAGCGCATGATCCCATGGTTTGACTTGAAGATATGGTTCATTTTCCCTAGCATCATTGTCGTCCACCCATAAAACTTGCAAGGATTTGCTTTTACACTGATGTCATGGCCCATATTTTTCATCACACTTGAAACACAATCCTTTAGATCTTTTTTCTGCCATCTCAGATTCTGTCAATCTTTTGAATTGACTGAAACGCATTGTTGACACATTTGAAACACTTCCTGTTTTGCGTTCTATTGGTGCTGTGGAAACCAAATTTTGAGTTGAACCTGATCCACTAATGCAATTAGAATAGTTTGTTGCTGAATTAGTACCCCCACCTTGTGAAGCACTTCTAAAGAGCTTATTTTCTTCAATAGACACTGCCAGCTTCATTGCAGACATAGGCCTCTGTGATTCAAAACACGAACAGTAGCTCATATAGGTCTTGTTTAAGACCTTTGATAAAAGTGCCTTCCAGAATTGTTTCAGGAACTCCCACCAACTGACCTGCTAACTTTTCAACAACAATGCAAACATAATCTCGGGCAAGATGCCCATCTTGAGTAATTGCCAAAAAATTGCTCATACAAACTAGGCCCTCAGGAAGATTTTTAGAAACGGTCTAAATAGTCGCCTTATTAAATTCTCCCAAGACTAAAAGGATTCCTTTCATCACTCCAGCGGTACCAAGAAAAGAGCTTGACCCCTAAACATAACTCAGCAGCCGTAATTTGATCCGTAGCCTCAATTTCCTTTAATAGAAAATATCGTTCCCAATGCCGGTAAAATCCACCCATAAGCCTGCCACGTCCTTAAAAATAGCATCTTTAACTTTCTCAATCTAGTATTCGGGCATCCGTAAGAACGCATTCCCTCCCAGTCTATAATCCGTTCCTTTGTACCCGAAAATAATCACCATTTACAATTAGAATCTGGTTCCAAACTCAATCCTCTTCCTGTTACGTGGCTGAAACCCTAAACATCTTTTCTGGGATATTAATTTTTCCCGTGCCTCACTTGATTAACTAACAAAAGTAGTTGTGGAAAACCCAACATCAACTAGAAGGTTTTAGTGGTTGTTACCTTAGGTTGTTCTTTATTCTTACTGGGCTTCGGTGATTGGCTTGTTAAACCTTGCACTTGATTAGTCAAGGATTGTATAGCTAGCTAAATAACATCCGCATTGTTTTCCATAAAATCTTTTTTCCAAAGCAGTTTAATCTGACCATCCATAGCATTAAATCGATCATCCACATCTTCGCGATACCCTTTTAATTCTGATTCTAAATTAGTTATTTTAGTCATTGCAAAGGCAGTTTTTTTTAACAGTAGTTCGATGAATAGTAATCGATAAACAGTAAGTAATCACCAGAATACGAACTGCTCTGATACCATTGATACGAATTGGTTTCGTATGCCAATAGGATAAATGATATTCAAAATATGTTGTATGTTACAGAACCGGAGGACTAATTATATATCAACTTTCCTCAATAAGCTTGTATCGTGGGAAATAGTGAGTTCTAGGCTCGAAGCAGCTAAGGTACTAGTAGCAGAGAGGGAAAAGGAGATTGAGGAAATTTATGCAATTGATGGCTTGGACACAATAGAACCAGAGGATGGTGATATGTACTTTTAAAGTGAGGCCGAGGGTGATGAGGATTTATTAGGTGATGCAATTGATCCTACAGATGTATAATCGGTGTTATGATTTTGTTACCCAAGTGTAGTTTTGTCTCGAAGATGAATGGCACTATGATCAACATGCAATGCTATTGGAAAGTGAGACGATCAGGTCAATCGTAATTGTACGTGTAATAACTCGTGCCAAAATTGCACAAGTTTTAATTGGATGAGATTAGATAGTATATCATTCTTACATGGTGGATTTGACATCAAAGTATTCAGGAAAGTTCACAAGACTGGAGACATATCTGTCCTACCTGATGTACCTGCAGGTGCTGTTGTACAAGGTCTTGCACTTGGGGGTGGCCTAGAAGTTCCAATGGGATGCAACGCCTGGCAGCTCCGAAAACTCAACTTGGCTTGCCTGAATCATATCTTGATTTCATGCCAGGCTTTGGATGTATAGATACATTTTAGACCTGATTATGTAATGTTTGGATGAACACATTCTGCTTCTTATCATCA
>BQNB010176064.1:2167-13098 GCA_026074375.1 Tanacetum coccineum
CAACTGAATGGTCACTAAGTCACTCACTCCTCATTCTGTTCAATGCAGAAAACGGTCGTAACCGGATACGACTTAGACTACTTAAACAATTGAGAATAGACATAATTGACACAAAGTATAAAATTCATCAAAACTTGATCACATGTTTTCAATTTTTGTGGTACCTTTTTCACAAACGTTTGAAATTCAACTTCACGTGAGATACTGA
The DNA here is from genome assembly GCA_026074375.1 of Tanacetum coccineum. Taxonomy (NCBI): domain Eukaryota; kingdom Viridiplantae; phylum Streptophyta; class Magnoliopsida; order Asterales; family Asteraceae; genus Tanacetum; species Tanacetum coccineum. The sequence continues at coordinate 2,376 of BQNB010176064.1, forward strand.
TCTTGTTATTTACAGACATCAAGCTTTAGACAACACATTCAGACATTTATCATTATCACATATTAAATCTAGAATGCTCCCAAAAATTTTGTGCGTTTAGAAACAAATTCGACACTTCTGAAATTAAAAGTTGACTTTTTCAATGTGACTTCCGAATTTTGACTTTCACATATTTGACTCTTCCGAATTTGATCCTTTTCAATTTTGTTTTGTCGAAAATGAATTACTGGACCACTTTTTCAACAAATTTGATCTAATCAAGCCTTTAAGAATCTAATTTGATCATTATTTGGCATTTATTATCATTTTAATCAATTTCGACAAATTTTGAAAACTTTTGAATTTTGACCATTATGTCGAATTTGAAATTTTTGGAGTTTGATCAGTTTTTATCACAATTAACTGTACACAAACACTATTATTAACATTATTAAGCCTAAATCTATCATCAATTATCAAAGTCCCTAAATTTGGAAACCCTAAATCTTATCGAATTTACATTCGATCTCAATAACATATCAAAAATCCATTTCCAAGACATATAAAATCAACCTTTACTTACGTTTGAGAAGAGAAAAACGTTGTGATCGTTGTAATGAACTCAAAATCAAAGATTTGATTTTCTCTTATTTTTCGACAGCAAATTCGGAATAAAAAAAAATAAGAAATGAATTATAATTCCTATTTATACCGTCCGAAATTGAAAGTTTGGAATGTGACAATTTCAGTCCTTGGAGTTTTTTCGTCCAAATTTTTGTTTGAAAAATGATAGATTTGGTCCTTGTAGTTTTAGATACCGAGTTTTATTACCAAAAAATTCAAAAACTCCCACTTGAATTATGATCCCTTTGCACAGTTAGCCCGTTATTGAATCTTTCTTCTTTTTTGAAAGTCCAGATTTTGACAAAACAATGAAAAACTCCCCCTCGAAATTATACCATTCTATAAAAATCATCAAATATTCGAGAGATCGTTGTTTTTATTGGATTTTGAGAACGCTGTGATTTTAAAATGCAGGTTATGTATGTGAATGGAAATCACAAAAAAACACATGTTTTAACAATGAGAACACATTTGTTAGGTTTCTGAATAACCAATGAAGATACCAATGTTTGCTTTAGGTTTCATTTTTCCAAGATCATCTCGGTCATTTGTTGGATAACACAATGAACCAAACACATAAAAAAACTCCACATTTGGTTTTCTACATAAAGAAGTTCGTATGGAGTTTTTTTGTACCTTGTATGAATTATTGATCAATTTTGAGTAAAGCAAGCTGTGAAAACTGCCTCGCCCCAAAGAAATTCTGGTAATCATGAAAAAATAAGCATTGTGCGTGCATCCTCGACAAGAGTAAGATTACGTCATTCAACAACACCATTTTGTTGAGGTGTACGAGCAATCAAAAATTGATGCATAATGCCTAACTTATCATAATAAGCTTTAAGAGTTGCATTCTTGAATTCAGTACCATTGTCAGTGCGAATCTTGCAAACTTTTGCATTGTAGTTCATTTGAACTCGAGCAATAAAATTCTTGATTATCTCTGGAGTCTCATCTTTTGTGCAAAGAAAATATACCCATGTGAATCGAGAATAATCATCAACGATAACAAGAATATACCGCTTTTCGTTGATTGATGTTACCCGCATTGGTCCGCATAAATCCATGTGTAGTAATTCCAACTTGGAATGATTACTTGGAACCACTTTAGATGGATGAGAAGCTTTCTTGCTCTTTCCCCGCTCACATGCAGAACAAATGTGATCTTTTCTATATTTGAATTTCGAAAGACCATCAACCAGGTCATGTTTGGTAAGATCCTTTATGGTACCTAAATTAAGAAGTGAGAGTCTGTGATGCCATAACCATGACTTTGTCGAAGTAGCTTTGGACATAAGGCAAGCAGGTAAAGAAGCAGTCATATCGGGAATGAATATAGTATACAAATTATATTCACGACCTCCTGTAAGCAGATCATCTCCTTTCCAGTTTCGCCCCCTCACTCATTACATGACACACAATTGATGTTACCTTGTACATAATCATCTCATAGCTGTGATTACTGGCGAAAATTGATCATTTCTAAGCGGCACGGTTCCATGATTTTCTTAATAAATTTTTTAGCGTGATTGATCAACCATCGATTGCTTTGAACAACCCACTATCAACATACACAAAATATGTGAAATACCTGCTAAGTGAACTGTCTCGCACATTAAAAGCACTAGAAACCTTATGTTTGACACTTAAGGGAGGAACCACATCAATCTTAGTTTTTGAAACTTCAGGAGTAGTATCTAAGGACTTTGATTGAACGGCCTTAACAGAAAACTTAGCCTTTGAAACTACGGGAGTAGGATCTTCAAACTTAGATTTTACTGTTCTAGAAGTAGTGAATAAGGCTCTCCTAACTTTCGAATGCACATTCAATTTATATCTTGCAAGAAAATTATCATGACACGGAATAAGCACATTTTTAGCACAAGAAACACATAATACAATCTTCACTATAAGAGAGTTTTTAATATCATCATTAGTTACAATATTTTTGTCTGAGTCAACATTCTTAGATGCAACATCTGACTTTTTATTTGTCCTATCAGAAACTTCTACAGATAAGACAATATTCTTTGGTGAATCTCTATGCGATGGTCTTCTAACACTATAGAAATAGCTCTTAGTCTTGTAGAAGATAAAACACTCTTAGCTTTGTTGGTATTTGTGCTTTGTGTCTTTTCAACTTTGTACATTCCCGACGCTATGACATTTTTGTTTGTTTCAACAGCTTATTGTTTGTTAGGTGAAGTCTGTAAAGTGACTGTTTTTGACAAGACATGTTTCTCTTATGTTTTAGGAGCAACAATTTTCTTTTGAAAAGCTTGTTTATTTAATGGTGTGACACAAAGAAAATTATGAGAAACATTATCTTTGCCAAACTTAGTATTCATAGACTTACATTTTTCAACAATTTTTAGTTTAGCTTTTAGCTTAGATATTGTTATCAAAAGATCTTGATTTTGAGCACGAACATTCGCGTAGGCATACATATTTTGATTAACATTTTAAATCAACTCATTGATTTCCCCTTGAGTTTGAGTTCATGTCCTTTTGATTGAATCAAAAAGTTTTTGATATTCTGTTTTGACATTTTCTCGTTCTTTTATCAAAGATTGTACTTGAAATTCCAAAAACATGTTCTCACTCTCAAGCTTTTCCATCTTTGATATCCAAGAGGTTTCACAAAAGTTTTTCAAAGAAGATTCACATTTTCGTCTTTCTTTTTCATGTTGCAATTGTAATTCAAAATCGAGACTTTGTTTTTGACATCTTTGAACATCATTTTCAAGAATGTTTATTCATTTTTCCATTCCCTCTTGGATTTTAATGGAGTCCCTTTGATTTTTCTCAATTTCATCTTGCATACTATTGTCTACACATTCATGACTCAAGAATACACAACATTCGATTTCATGCTTGAGTTTTGCTTTCAAGAGTTAATCTTTCAAAAGTTCATTTTTTCCATGTTTTACTAAGATCATTTTTTGTTAAAACAAAAATATCTGTCATTTCTTTTATATTTCTTAAAAATCGTTTTTGAAAGATTTCAAAATTCAAATGCAACTCATGAAAATTGGTTTCACTTCTTGTTGACAAAAGTTAGTTAACGGTATTTCTTCTGGAGAGGTGTAGAAAATTCTTTCTCATTTGTAATAGTTCAAACAATGTTTTGAAAACATTTTCCATTTTATTCAAATCTACGAGCATTGGATTTGCACTTGGCATTGGTGTTACAGTTGGTTTTGTCTCAGAAGACGAATACGGTGAACTTGCTTTTGAAGAATTTTCGGAAGATATAAAAGAAGATGGGAAATATTTATTTTCAGCAGAAAGTTCTTTTTGTGCAACAAAATCTTCATAAAGAGCATTAAAATTTTTGTAATCAATTGTCCAAACATTTTGTTTTTTCTCAATAGCAATTGGATCTTGTGATTTCCTTTTCATTTTGATTTGACTCTTGGTTGCATCATCAAGTATGTCCTCAGAATCTCTAACATTTATTTGAATTTTCGAATCATCAAGGCAAGAAGCATCATATAATTTTGGATTCTAAGAAATTTCTTTTTTGAGAGTATAAGGATTTGTGTACCCCAAACGATGTTTTACTTTTGAATCATAAAATGACATTGGTTTTGGTCCAAGCATAAACATTACTTGTAAGGAGTTACCCATTTTCAACACTACATCTTCATTCTTTTTAGCTCTGTTTTCAAGATCTATGACAGTATCATGGTATTTATCTTCATTTTCACTCATTCTTCGTTTTAAAATTGTTTGAGTCTTTTGAAGTTCCACAATTTGTCTTTTGAATTCAGCAACAGACAAGTCTAATTTATCACGTTGTTGTTCTAGATCTTGAATAACGTCTCGATCATGAATAAATTAAGATTGTGACTCTTGCTCAAATCGTTTTGCTCTTCGATCAGCCTCAACATACTCATTAAAATAGGTAGTGTTATTTCCTTTGGTTATTTCAAAAACTTGAACCTTTTCCTTATGCGACTCAAGCTGTTTAGTCAACATTGTGTTTTGTTGCTGAAATTTTTTCGCAATCATTTGTTGTTTCTCAGCTTCCTTATATGCATTTCTAGCTAATTGCTCCAATTCATATGATTGTTGAGCAATGTTATCGTCTACAACACTGCTACTATTAACATTATCATTTGGTTCATCAAATATAATATTGCTATCAATTTGATCATCACCAATTATGTTGTTAATAATTTTACGTTGTTTCAGATACTTTTACACTTGGTTATCTTTAGCAAATAATGGATTCACATAACTAGTGGATGGATTTTGTACCTCACTAAGAAATGCAGAATCATAGCTTAGCCCAACATCAGAATCAATGTTTGCTGGTTGAATTCTGGTCATCAAGCATATATTTGTACTTATTTCGTCAATTTCTTCCATCCGAGAAGCATCAACAAAGAGAAAATCATTTTGTTCTGATTCGGTCGTTGTTAGACTTCTACACGAAGTTTTACAACTCCCTAGACAGAGCACCTAATCGTTGTAGTAGTAGTATAGGCAAGACTTTGAGGGTTGTTATCGCGTTCACCCTAAAAAGTTGGAGGAGTGTCGGAAACTATAGTCGGGGAATAGGTTGAGAAGCTTGAACACAGTCCTAACAGAAATTTCTAAGGGTTGATGGGAATGATTCTTTTTTTTTAGTTTTTTTATGTTTTATGAAAAAATAAATAAAAAAAAAAAAAAAAACTCATTAAAACAAAAAAGAAAGCAAGTAAATCATATATTGGAGAGGTTGGTTGGTTTTAACTATTAAACTAAATATAAATCTATGGTACTAGGTGAAAACAATAATATTAAAAAGACTATATTTATTTAATGCACAGATATACTCCCTAGATTGCTTCTCCTAAGTTGTTGCCAGTCATTTGTTGTCACACTTGAGAGTGATCTATGTAATTATTTCCTAAGTCCCATGGAACGAATTACACGAACCCCTACCGCCGTTTACTTATGTATTTATCGTTAAGGCAACACACAAGTAAGGTAGTCTATGAAGACTATTACAAGGCCACCAATGATATACTAAAGTGCATGTAAAATAATATAAGATGTGGATCAACCATATTAGGGGGGCAAGGTATATGAAGACATTTTACCACGATTGTATCCTCCCTTTCTCTACACAATCCATGTTTTCCTGAGACATATCAACATCGATGCAGCCAAAAAGCTGGTTTTCTAAGACCTAACATGCATTAATGGTGTGTTGCCCGGAGGGCGCGCGGCGCGTGGCCTCCAACACCATCAAGATCACAATCTAGGTTTTCATACAATCATAAATTAATCACAATAGGAGTTTTTATCCAAGCATGTTAAAGATAAAGCAAGGAACATAAATGAATCAACAACAAAATAAGACATATTGAATGATTAAAAACCCTTTACTTGATTAACACATGAGTTTAGAAGAAGTACAATGAGGGATTTTTTAGGCCCCTAAATTTCGTCCTTAAACAGCTGCTAACGAACTCTAGGGATTCGTGACCCATCTTTTTATACTAAAGTATCAGCATCAATACCCTAAATTCGGTCTTTTGTAATATATAGAAAAACGCTGTTGACAGGGCGTCGCATTTTTAGGTGAACGCCATCATGAAAGAGAATATACTAGATAATGATGGGTCTGGGTCATGATCATCTAACAACAGCCGTGGGGCGATGAAAAGGACGCCGTCGTTGTGATGCTCGAGTGAGACGGCGTCAAGGTAGAAACCGTGACGCCGTCTTCCAAATGCTGAGAACACATAACAATCTTAGAAATGTTGATGATAGGTCCCGGAATTCTTGTCCGTTTTTTTCTGCCAAATGAGCGCGCGCGCGTGAGCGCGCGGGCGAGAGAGAAAAATTACTTCTAAATGCCCTCCAAATGAAAATACCTGAGAAGGAATGATTAAGTACCTATTTTTGGAGCATAAATACAACGATTAGGGGGTTAAACGACCCCGAAAAGTGTATAAAAATGACACCCCGATCATCAATACCCCAACACTTAGGATTTGCTTTCCTCAAAGCAAATGGGGGCTTTTTCATACTATACAATAACAAAATGAGGGGGTCATTTACCTACTCATTAAAAGTATTTTTATAACACAATCACAACCATAATAGACCGAGGTCGCTAATATAGCCAACGGAAAGTATTAAACTAAGCACCTCACAAAAGTTGTTTAGGATTCTCGCTTTCACTTTCTGGGTGTATAATAATTATAACATAAAGGGGGAAAAACAAAAATCCAAAACACCTCAGTACATGTCGATAGCCTATAAATTACAATAGGCTGGGAAACGGATCAAAACCTCACCCCCGCTTAGGATGCATAAATTGCATTATTCATTACTATCTAAAGGAGTCCTTTTAAAGAGTTATGTGGGTGAAGTTGTAAGATAACATAAACATAAATAACGGAAACGAATTGGGATACATTTGGGTGGCTTTGGGTGAATTTGGAGTGGAAGGGTTAGCTAATTATTTACACAAATACACTTTGGTTTGGTTGCTAAGCCAAGACTCGGACGAAGATCTACAAACTCTACACAACTCTACATCAATCTCTTTCTTTTTCTTTTCTATATTTTTAAATAACATAATACATCATATGAGGTTTATAACACGTACCCCTACACTTGAGCTTTTTTACATGCTCAATATTTACAATCTATCTAATGACCCGATTTGAGGTAGAGCTCACAATAACATGGGAATCATTTAACAAACATATGGGGTATTTACTTAAACTTTTTCTTTCCCTATTCTTCCGCGAAATAAATACTACCATGAATCTCAATCGTCCCAAAACTGTATTTACAAGGATAAAGACTTAGCAACCGTGTACTCAAATAATTAACTTGGGTTAAAACAATAATGTACTAAAAACAAGTACATATAAGGTAGGCTAAGGCTTTTTGGGTGTAACGATTGGTTTAAGGGTGACAAGTGGCCTTCATTAAAATCGAAAATCCCACCAAAATAGAGAGAGTTATGGAGAACCGTGAAAATGATATGGTCCAGAAGGGTTGTACTAGTGGGCTTATTCTGCACTAAAGAGTGAGTGCATGCAAGGGTGGGGGATAGTTATATGATCAGAGAACCCTTTGTGCGAAATTGAATGTAGGACCATCATAACAATTACAAAGGTTTTTAAAACATGGGTTAATCCTAATGCTCTTATCAAGCAAATCCTAATACTTACTTATGCGGTCTCGGGATGCATCACAAAAACAAGTTCTAGAATTTAATATACATACCACACACAACACTCACATATAAAATTTTAATAACCAGACTCTTCAAATATCTCTACGAAAAGAAGAGCGACGAAGACCACACGTACACATCCGTAACGACAGAATATACACATGACTGCTCCACAGAGAAGTCCCCAAACTCGAGAAATATAAAGATAAATCTATCTCTCTCTCTTGGGCATGAATAAATAAATACCAAATTCCTAAAGATCTAAAGGTGAACCTTACATTTTTGGGGTGGAATTTTGAGGGTTATTGTGCTAGTCATATAAATTCCTATCCATGAGACGCTATTAATACTCGGTTTTCGTCAGTATGTGTCATAAAAAAAATAAATTTGGGTAACAATTACCTCTTATGCTATATTACTCATCATTTCAAGGACAAAGCAAATAGCAAATAAAAAAAAATAGTTTCTAAGGCTTATTTCCCCCCTACACTTAAGTTGAACATTATCCCCAATGTTCTATAGAAGTATCCGTAAAAACGAATAAATGGAAAAGGAAACAAGGAAAAGAAACTAGTACTCCCCTGGTTTGCTCAATAATAGAGAAGAAACATGCGATAACTGGTTAAATCGTCCTCCAAGAATCATCCAATAAAACTTCCTAAGAACTTTCAGGCTTCTTCTCATCAAATATAACCTGTATTCAAAGACAAAGATAACTACACACATAAAATGTGCGATAAACCAATATACAATGTGAATTTAGGGTTTAACTCGATAAAGCAGTAAAGATAGGATGAGAGAATTGTTAAACTCATTAGGTTTTGCAGGTTTATAACAGAAGAATACATATATTAAATATTATGCAAGTTTTATTTTCAAAAATAATTAAAAACTTTAAGTTTTCTGGACCTGGACGTTTGACGCCGGCAGGGTTTTTTTGACCCCGTCACAGGTGTCGTGGTGACGGCGTCGCGTGTTAATCGTGACGTCGTCTCCACAGTCTGTGAAAACAAAATTTTTGTTTTTGATGAAAAATTTTCTGCACTTGATTCCATAAGTTAATTTCTGTACAAATGGCTTTATAAAACCCGAGATTTAACAATTCAATCATATTACTCGAAAATGATGCGAATTAATCTAGACAATTCATTTAACATGTTTGAATTTGGCTCATAAGCCGGATAGATTCCCTTACACCTATTGTTTGCAAAATACTTTTGATTGAAATTAAGGCGAGGTTAAAGACAATACAAAGCATGATTACAAGATAGTTGAAACATAGTAAAACGAACGGTAAAGAATTAAAACACACATGACACTCCTAATTTGCAGGAAAAATAAATTGGGTTGCCTCCCAAGAAGCGCTTTTCTTGATTAACGAGTCTTGTAGCTAGACTCGAAGTCACACGTCCTTACATGACTTCTCCTTCATCATCCATTCCAGTTACATATTCAGGGCCTAACTCTAAACATTCCTTGTAGAACCCTAATATCTTACTCATTACATAGTCAACTCCTCTTCTTTTGTCCTCCTCGTTCCTAAGATAGACCGATTTTGTGTGTTCCTTTTCTAGGTCCGACAACGAGTTGTATTGTTCTATCTTATAGGGCATTTTATAGGCAACTTCATCATTTTCATTGGTGAACCTAACTACTCCTTCGGGTAGGTCGTGAGTCATGTTGGATATTTCAATAAAAGGCCTCCCTAGTACTACTTGTGACAACCTAGGTTCTATGATTGAGCTAATATCCTCGACAATCATGAAGTCTACCACATAGGTGAAGTCTCCTATGAAAACATGCATTCCTTTAATCCTTCCTGTGTAATTACTAATTCCTCCATTCGCATTTTCCCCAGGGTTAAGTTTTCTTCTCATGATCCAATTATACATCATTCGGGTCATGATATTGAGAGGGGAGTTAAGGTCAATGTAGGCTTTTTCCACATGCACATGCCCAATGTTGCATGGTATCTTGAGGTTCGATGGGCATCCTTCATTAATTATGGGGCTCCGTAGAAATATTGAAGGGATTGGGCCACACATGAGGTATTTGTGATACGTGAGTTCACTCCTAGTCGGGAACGTGTCGAAATACTCCACTTTTGCACTCCTACTTTGGGTCCCTCCCTGTGGGAATTGTCATCCTTCGAAATTATCTCGATAAACATCATGTCGCCATCTTCTTCTTTGGTGCAAACGAGTTTAGCGTTGGGTGATGGGGGAACCAATCCGAGCGATTCAAAGAGTGAATTGAATTTAAGGACTTTTTCGGTGACGAATGAAATTGATGGATCGGGTGGTGTAGAAGAGTCGGTATGGTTTTTCGGGCTGCCCCTCTCTTCTTCCTCGTTCTCTTCGGTTATGTCGTGGGAATCACTTTGTTGCTTGGGATGGATTGTGATGGCGTTAATCGAACTATGAATTTGTGTTGAGCATTGCGGGTCCATTGTTGAGTAAGAACGAGTAGATGAAACTGGATGAGTCCCTAGTTTCGGGTTCTTAAACGTATCGCTAGGTAATGTGCCCGCTATTTGATCGATGATGGCCTTCAACACTGTGTCGATTTTGTTGGTCATCTCACCTTGTTGTCGTTTGAAATTGGCTTCAAACTTGGACAACCTGGCGTCTTGAGATGCCATGAACTCGAAAACCAGTCCTTCTATATTCGATTGGTGGTTAAAATTTTGAGGACAGTTGTTGAAGGAACGGTTCGGGATTGAACCGTTGGGTTGGAACCGGTCATGTGTGTTTGAAAAGTTATTTAGGTAATTTTAGGGTTGTCTCCACCTAAGGTTTGGGTGAATTTTCCATGACGGATTGTAGGTGTCTGATAACGCCCAAATTATACTTGTTTCTATGGCGTTATTTATGTTTATTCTATCGTTTCTCGTGAACTTTTGGTACTTATTTAAGCTTGAGTTGCTTATAG
>BQNB010176065.1:0-11256 GCA_026074375.1 Tanacetum coccineum
ATTCATACACTAGTAGTCCACTAACCAAGTCTTTACCAATTAACCTAGAAAATACCCGTTGATACCAAGGTCACCTTATGGTTCAATTAAGATCACAATATAAGGGAAAAGATAGGTCGTTAATTGTGATCCTATTGGTCTAGATTTATAAATCACTATATGGAGAGCTATCCCAGCATCTAGATTACTTGGTCCGTATCACTAGATCTAGTTGAATGATAGGTCGCATACAAAAGCACATAAACAAGTATATTGATAAACATAAACAAGCAATTTAACGATAAATTAAGAAATCTAGATAAACAAACCAAACATTAAGATCTTCATAATAATGGCTAATACTTGAAGGTATTAGCCTTCGAACATCATAATTAATACAAAAGTAATGATTTAGCCATGGTAAACTAACCGAATTAATGAATGATACCAAAAACTAAACGATTACGAAAGTATAAGAAATTACACATTGTCTCCTGTGGAATTAATCGCATTGCTTGACCTTTTCTGCTCTTTTTCTCCTCTGAAAATCAACTTTTGTGGTTTAGGTATCGAGTATATGATTTACCACCCTAAAACTCGTTTTTGAGTTTTCTATTTATAGGGTCTTGAATATGGTCGATACGGTGTATCTAAAGTCTTGGATACAGCGTATGTGAGGCTTCTTAGAGTAGGTACCACGTTTGATATATTTCAGAATATTTTATTTCCATATAGCTTGAATACGACGCATTGCCTTCTTTTGGATACGGCGTATTGGATCTTGTTTCCTTCGTGGTCTTTGGTGAGTCGAGGCACAGATATGCCGTATCTTCCTTGATGGATACGGCGTATTGGTTGTCAGAAAATGCGTGCCTTTTAGTTAACTTTCACTAAGTAGTCTGTAATTACTGCAATTCTCAAATACAAACGATTAAGTAACAATTTTTTGCAATAATTATACAAAATTGGTTAATTAAATGGGGTAAATGATGCTATAAAATAGACGTTATTTGGTGTCATCAAATATCCCCCTACTTGAATCCTACTTGTCCTCAAGTAGCCTTTAGAAGTTTATAAAAATTGTATCACTAAGGATATTTTCCGTTAAAGCATTTATTTGATCTATTACAAGTACACAACCAAACACCTCATGAAATAGGAAGATGAAAATACTCAAATCACTCAACTAATCTATGTGGTAACATGTAACTAATTCGCTCAATTGCTCGGTCGTGACGAGTATTCTATCATAGGCTTAGCAAGGATACACATCTCCACCACTAGAGGAGAAAGTAACAAAGTTTATAAAAGGTAATGGATTTTTTATTATAAGGCTTAGGGTTGATCATTCTACAATCTTTCACCAAAAGTACCACACTAATAAAGCAGCTGAAGTATACATACATGGCCGTAATGACGGAATAGACATGTGTGTTTAATCACATCCTCATTCGAGTTTAACCAAGGGTTATGATGAAGAATGATATAGGGTAGGGATATTCTAACTTTCACAGATTTATTAACCAAACAAGGCTGCTGGCAAATGAATGGCTGTAATGACACAGACACGCATGCTCGATCACATCTTCATTCGCGTAAAACCCATGGCTAATGATTGGGAAAGGGAATTAAATTGTTGTTAAACAAAAATTACAAAACAAATAGACTAGGTCCAAGATATAAGTTGCTAGACACTTTTTCCTAACCGTTACCTTGATAAAGACACAACTATTTACAAATGTCTTGATCATAGATCAAAAACAACAACCAAAGTTGGCGTTCCCGTAACGTTCAACTTCCCAATCATCTCATACTTTACATACTTTTACAAGACAAGTGGTGATATCTTCCACTTTATACATTACTCTACATCATTGACTTATAAGACGTATCAACGAATAATCGATCCTTCATATAATTCCTTTGGTCTAAGCTTTTGCAAAACGATTATCTTCAAACTTTTCTTCTCTATTTTTTTGTTGCGATTTTTCTAATTTTTTTTGATTTTTTTACTACACTATACTACAAAACTCAGTGTAATTTCACCATCTTCACGATCATAATAACTCCGGATAATTCCTTCGGTAATTCTTCATTCTTCGGACGTACCAATAATTGTGTTGGTAGTAAAAATACATGAGTTTTGACTATTTTATACATTCCCATTTGCAATGTGCAAATTTCTTCCCAACCGTACCAAAGATAGAAAATTGACACAAGACTCGGGAAATACATACTTTACACTTTAAGCAACTAGCAACTGATAAATTGACTTAATCTAACAGGGTAGGCTAAGGTGTAAAGGTGTAACGAAACAAACAGTTGGTTTATACGGGTATCTTACTCTTAAGATGAGAGTAAACAAAGGGTTTATACGGGGATTTAACTAACCAGTGTAGTTAGTTAATAAACAACATATAAAGGCTTTTTGGGTGTAGTCCTAAAATTTTACCAATTTAAACAAGTTACTTCATCTAAATCCATAGTACTCATTATTGTGGTCTTAAATAGATATACCAAGCCAAGTTATAAAGTCTACAACATCACCGGCACACTTATACATTGTGGAATTTGGGTAAACATTTGGAAACGGATAAGGTTAAATCCTCACAATATCTAACAAAGGTTATTGTGTGCGGGTTATGTATCAAGTAATTTCACAAAAGCATGCATGAAATTTTTTAAAATTTGGGCATAATTTAAGCATTTTAGTGTGAAAAATAGTACAAGTATCATTCTAATTCCCATCCTCCCACTTGAATTATACAACGTCCTCATTGTATAGATAAAACATTAAAAAAAGGAATTAAAAAGAATTAGAATGAGAAACTCCCCTGATATTTTGCTCAGTGGATTCTTCAAGTTGAGTTTATGAGCAAGAACGTGTTGAACAACCTTCTTGAAGTTTCAAGACTCCAACACTTTAAAAATTCTAGATCGTAGATTCTCCACCAAAATTGTTGATTTCTTTTCTTTCAACGAGGTCCTGTGCAAATTATAGGAAAAACGATGCATTCCTATCTTGGTACCCACGGTTAATTTAAACCAAACTAAATACTAAATACGGGCCAGTCTATTGAATACGCCGTATCATGTGCATGAATACGCCGTATTGATAGAACTGACAATAATGTTTAAAGTGCATAAAAATAAAGGACTGATAACGTCCAGACATTCAATACGCCGTATAGTATGGAGCGGATACGCCGTATTTGATGTCTGGGAAGACATACTCGATAAAAATAAATAAAAATCCGGGTTGTCTCCCAGGAAGCACTTTTCTTTCAGCAAGTCTTTAAGTTAGACTTTTCTTTAGCTTCTTTTCATTCCATCTCATGCACGCTAATGTGCCCGCGTATGAGCCATTCTTCCATCTCCGCATCTTGGACATATTCAGGTCCTAAGTTCAAGACCCCCTTATAGAAACTCTTGAGCTTTTGGTATGTGTGCGAGATCTCATTCATCGTATCTTCTTCACTTACATTCAGTAATGGTGGGATCTTGTTGCGTTGTTCATTAGTGTGGTGTTTAAACCTCGGATGGTATCGCACCATTTGGTAAGTTACTTCTTCATTACCATTGTGAATGGTAATCATTCCTTTAAATCGTTTTGCATTAATCCTAATTTTTCTTAAAAACGGTTCGCCAAAAATAACATCGCCCATTCTTTCATCACGATAAGCATCCATATCTTCTAAAACTGCAAAATCCATTAAGATAGAAAAAGTTCCAACAAAGATAGGTATGTTCATTAAGGCTCCAACTACATTGTTTCCCTTGTATTCCAATTTGTCCTTCCTTTTAGAATTATAAAACTTTTTGGACATTACATTTATGTACAAGATAGGGAAAAAATTAACGTGTAAAAATTCAAAACCTATCATGCAAGAGAACTTTAAGTTATAAGCACAATAAATACGGATCTTCTTATCGTGGTTGCAATTACTAAGATATCCAAAAAATTTGCTAACCATTCTAGCATCATTCCTAACTCTAAATTCCTCAACTACCTTACCTTCCTCAATGGTGGGCATTAAATCATCAACCTGATCTCTCCTAAGATCTAATGGTACATTAAGATCGTTTAGTTCTATGTAATCCCTAAAAAAGCGTCTAATGATCTATTCAATACCAAAGTCTCTCCCATTAGCCTAGCTTCTAAATAAAGTTCTATTCTTTCTTTTAAACCTAACGTGTAGACCCTCTTAATTAAACTACTAGCAAGTTTAACACTTTTGAAAATTATTTTCTCTTCCCCAACTCTCAAAGTAATCTTTCTTTTATAAACATCAATCTTAGCATGGGCGGTAGACAAAAATGGTCTTCCGAGGATCAAGGGCACTTTGATGTCCTCGGGCATATCAAGAATTATAAAATCTACTACCAATACCTACTAGCACGTTTTCATCAATTCCTTTTGGATATTCACAGTCTATCTGCCTATTTAAACGTTAAACTTCGTTTATACTATGTGAGCTCTTCGCCTAATCTTAAGTTATGGTAGGTCGATGAGAGGCATAAACTATGCTAGTCTAAGTCAGCAAGGGCCATTATCAAAGAAAACATTATTAATAAAGCAAAGGAACAAAGTGAAACTCCCTAGGTCTTTCTCCTTTCTGGGTATGGAATTATTGATATGTAAAGCTTTCGAGAATTATGGTCCATATGATCCATTATTTTCTTCACAGTAGTAACCATTCAAATGACTTGAAAACAGAATTGTCGTTTGTTTCATCTCGTACATCAGTGTACAGTTTTGTCCAGTAGATACGGTGTATTAGGAGGATCCCATATGACGTATCGGGTATGAATTAGCTTCAACAATAGTTGAGATCGACTTGACATGGTCTCTCAGGTTAGTTTTAGTTGAGCTCGGTAAACTTCCAAATCCTCTTTCCTGTAGGACCTTGCTCATTTGCCTGATTTGGATCTTTAAAGTTTTAATTGATGTTCCTTGTTTCCTTATGACAGCATCCGTTGAAGCTCGGATCTCTTTGATCAAATTCGAGTTATCCTCATGTCTTTTTGCCGATTCACTCATAACCTTGCTTAGGGTTCCTTCCATAGATTGCCTTTGTTCTTGGTATGAAGGATTCGCGTTGTTCCTTTGGTAGAACCCTAGAGGAATTTGCTCCTATATCTCCCTTTCTTAAAAAAGGTGCACCTAAATTGAGGTGTAGTAAGCTTCTTCGAGGCTTTTCCTTCATTTCCTAGAGAGTGACGTGGACAATCTTTGGTGTAATGGGGACCTTTAGATTGTTCACATCCTACTTGAGCAGCATAAACTTTTTCATTTACTTTCTTGATTTCTCTTCCAAGATGTTTGAGGTGTGCTTGTATGGCTGCTAGTCCGTCAGAAGTTTTAGTACTTTTGGTCCTTGATGTTCCATTTTGCCATTTTTGAGAGTATTCATCCATTTCTCAGATAGCTACTTTCGCATCAGCAGTAGTCTGAGATGGTATGACTCCTCTTGAATCAAGAATTTGTCTAGTTGGAACATCCAATCCATTATTAGTACAAGCTACCCTCCTGCATGTTTGTTAAAATAGTGTTGAGGAAACTTCATCAAGAGTGCTTTAATGCTCGCTCCCAAAGCCTTTGATAGAGGTTTTCATCTGGTTCTTGCTAAAAGTTGTTGATCTCCTCCATTTTCTTTGTAGTACGAGCAAGTGGATAATATTTGCTTAGAAACTTTGTCTTCAGGTCTTCCTAAGTTGTAATCGAACCTGATGTTTTGTTTCTTAGCCAATGACTTCCAGCTCCAGTTAAGGACATAGGGAAGGCTCTAAGCGTCACTTGGTCTATAGTTATGAACCGCTAAAAGTGTTGGTTGTGTAGTTCTTGAGATATTGGCCTCTTTTAGTTCAAAATCAACCTTGTCCTCGGGATCTTAGGCTAAGCAACTCCCGATCCATAATCGGCCGCGTTTTGATCATGTATTGCGTCCACCAGTTTCTGCCATTATTTATGATATACTCCTTCTTCCGAATATTCTTCTGGTTCAAAAATAGATCGAAATCAGGCGATCTTGATTTGTCAAGACTTAGTGTCTTGAAGTGCTTCATGGATGATCAAAATTCTCATTTCGGTTCCTTGAAAGGTGTAAATAGTTCCTTAGTCAACTTCTTGCTATTGCACTACCAGAAAAGAAATAAGGGATAAACAATCAGTAGGATGGGCTCAGGCGAAAGAAAACACATAACTTCTATTTTTACTACAAGTGTCCGTCATGTACTTCAAAACATTTCTAAAAATAGCCCTTATAACTACCTTGTGACAATATAGTGGTATACTATAATCAAGATATGTTATCCATACATGCAAAACCCGCTTACATCTTAAGTCTAAGGATAAACATAACTTTCACCATATGTGTAATGCACTCAATGATGTTGATCCATAAAGTGATCTACATAGGTAGGGTATCCAATATTTAACCATATTGAATAACATGTGAAGTTAGCAGAATCATCTTTACATATTCTCCAGAATATAACCAAACACTCACATTTGTCTTATCTTAATAACAATATTCCCATGTTGTTAACTGACAATGGACATAGTTTAGAATAAGTAAATTTATTCAAGGATTTTAAACATGTTGATTGTGTCGTTATGTGGTGTTAAATTATGATTCAAGTTTTAAATTTATATTTTGCCGACTTAACCAAAAACAATACTTTAACGGATAGTATACCCGGTCGATGGGAGTTTCATGGTAAGTAGGGTGTCGATCACTAAGAGCGAGGAACACTTTCAATTTATTAATACTTTGGTTTTTCTAATCTATGCTAAACCTATTCTAAACATATGCTAAACCTATGTTAATTCCTAAATCTAATGAATAAGGGGGGTTTTCAGTCTGAGAGACTGGCACGGGTTTAGTGGTGACTAAAATCAATTCAAGACACTAAAACACACGCAAGCAAATTAACAGAAGATAAAAGAGCGGTCGTCTAGCCAAGTATAAGAAAACTGTATTAACCATTATTAATCCAATCATAACGTTGGTTTGTTTATTTAGTGCAATGATTACTTATCTCGAGGCAACATATCATTCTTAAGACTTAGGCGTTACTTCTTCCTAAGACCTAGACACGTAGAATTCTGTCACAATTAAACGCATCCGCATAAATCATCCTTATTTGCTGATTATAACCTATCTTAGGGATTAAATCAATGGTGATCTTGTTAAACCCTAGCTCATGGAGACTTTACCCACTTACTGCTTAATGGCAATTCATACACTAGTAGTCCACTAACCAAGTCTTTACCAATTAATCAAGAACGTACTCGTTGATAACAAGGTCACCTTATGGTTCAACTAAGCTCAAATATAGGTCGTTAATTGTGATCCTATTGGTCTAGATGTATAAATCACTATATGGAGAGCTATCCCGGCATCTAGATTACTTGGTCTGTATCACTAGATCCAGTTGAATGATAGGTCGCATACAAAAGCACATAAAACAAGGTATATGATAAACATAAACAAAGCATTAAACGATAAATTAGGAAATCGAGATAAACAAACCAAACATTTATGATCTTTCAATAATAATGGCTAATACCCGAAGGTTATTAGCCTCTCTAACAATCATTAATTATTACAAAAGTAATGATTTAGCCAAGGCTAAACTATCCGATGTTAACGATTGATACCAAAAGCTGACACGATTATGAATGTATAATAATTTTACACGTTGTCTCCCTATGGAACTTAATCGTCGTTGCTCGATCTCTTATGCTCTTTTGTCTCCTGGATAAATCGACTTTTATGGTTTTTAGTATCGAGATCTGATTTAGCGCCGAACGGAATCACCGATCTAGATACTAGATAGATGGTCGTTCACTCCCTATTCTTTGAGAGGTTGCTTGCTACGGCTGGCATTTCGCTAGGCAATCAAGACAGGGTTCTGTACAGAAGTGTACTGTCCCTTAGGGGCAGTAGATTCATCAGATGGAAAAAAAAATGGAATTGAGCTGGGCTATTGAAAGATAGGATCGAGTTGATACTTCAACCGTTTTTCGTATACTCAATTTCCTTGTACGAGGCCACAATCACTACACAGAGTGAACCTTGGTTTGGTGAAATGAAAATTTGGCCTTGAGGTGTAATAGGTTCCCCAGTTACTGTACGAGTATCTGTATATTGAGGTGATTCCCGCTGGTTTTTGGAATGACTGCGAGCAGTTCGGCCAGTATGTTTTATGTTTTGCATTTGACAAGATTTGAAGGGCCGCCGTGCCGTTATTAAGTATAACTAAATAAATTGGGAGATTTTAAATTCCCAATCTAATTCGAGGCGGGGAAAATAAAATGAATAGACATTCTTGAGTGATTACGCCTTTTTGATTTTGTTGGGGAAAAAATGAACGGTTGTGTGACGACATCTTGATGTGATACAGCCTTTTTGATTTTAGTTGGGAAAGAACGGTGAAGTCTCAACCAGATACGAGTAACAGAACCGGTGTTGACCAAAGACATACGCAAAGTGCCAGGAATAAATATAAACCGATAGAGTCATTTTGACATGCCATGAACCGAGAGCCGCCTAGGGACTGGACTCCACTAAGAGGTTCTTTCTCTCACTTCATTTCGCCTGCCTATTTCATTTCCTTTTGCCGAAGTTTGTTTAGTCGGTAAGCATCCCGTTAGCTCTTCATATTTCCTAGCCCATCTATCCCCAGTATCTTCGAATTCTGTAAGCCGTAAGAAGTTCATAAAATGTGAATAAATTCCTCATGTGAAAGTGAATCGCCTTTGCTTATCTTGTTTTGAAGGTTAGTTCTTGTATGATGTCGACGAAGGTCTCATGTTCATGATTATCGATACGGTGTATCCAAAGTCTTGGATACGACGTATCGGGGGTTTCTTTAAGTAGGGACCATGTTTGATATCTTCCAGAATATTTTATTTCCATATAGCTTGAATATGACGTATTGCCTTCTTTTGGATATGACGTATTGTATCTTGTTTCCTTCATGGTTTTTGGTGAGTGCAGGCACAGATACGCCGTATCTTCCTTGATGGATACGACGTATTGGTTGTCAAAACAGTAATCTTCAAATATCTTTGTTTAAGCTCCAGAATGCATGCCTTTTAGTTAACTTTCACCAAGTACTCCATAATTACTGCAATTCTCAAATATAAACGATTAAGTAACAATTCTTTGCAATAATTATACAAAATGGGTTAATTACATGGGGTAAATGATGCTATAAAATAGACGTTATTTGATGTCATTAACAAGTCATCATGGACCCAGTAATGAAAAGCACAACCCATCCCAGCTACTCAGGCCTCTCTTAGAAGAAGTTTGTTTCATTTCTCACGGAGTTCAACACGCTTCTATTGGCTTTCTCATTTTAAGATCGTTGATATTGAAACGGTGGCAGTCCGCTCCAGCCTCTGATCACCAAATAACAAAAGTGCACTTATAGAGTCTAAAGCCAACAAGATCTATCAAAAATCTCACTAGGGTACAAATTCCAATATACAAAATGTCGTACATCATTATACAACATTTGGTATCAAAGAGTCCTACGCATTATCCTTGCGATAATTTCCAGAACATTCAGAGTGATACTCTTTAGTTTCATAGTGATGAATGGAAATCCTTCCAGAGTCATCATCAAACAGCTCTACGGTAGGTGACTTGCGAGATTCTACATGAATCAAGCTTGTGTCAACTGGATGTCAATAATCGTCCAGTAAATGAATTGACGACTTAATCACTCAGAGAGTAACTAACTGATTCACTCTAACTGTGTTGTCTGCTTTGAGATGTTCCGGTAATGAGAACAAGCAAGTACGGTGAATCTAATGCAACCACGTTAGAGGATCTAACACTTTGAGCTAGAAATCCTATCAAGGAGATTCTTTTAAATTAAATCTACTTGGTCACATGTACATTATTTATGCTATAAAACGGTCCTCACAGAACCGGAGGTTAATGTAACCGAACTTAAGACGAATGACAAAGCCATATTCGTCTATATCTGTTGTTTATCACTAACATTAATTTTCAGGTATAAGTGACGGCGTTACAACCTCATTCCAGCTGAGTCAAGATTCAAGACCTCATGCATATAAGCCATTGACAGAGATAAATTCATGATGAAAGCTCAAGTACATGTTTCCAAGTATTCCGCAAACTCTGATGTACAAGCACTTCCTCGAAAGAACATTATCGACAAGATTGCCTTACAATGACCATGTATATCTTTCATATGGATCAAGTGATATTTCATCCATCATGTGGCACAAGTAATCATGTCAAAGTCAAATGTTAAGGGAGATTGTTAGCAAGCTTTCAAGGCAATGAGCATGAGGGTAGAGCTGCAAGGAGGCAAAAAGATTTAAGGATAAAGATTTAAAGATCTCAAAATTCAAGATAAAGTCAAGGCTAAAGACCAAGATATCAAGATTAAGTTAAGAGATATCAAGTCAAAGATCAATATCCAAGATCATAAGCATGCAAAAGGAACTTCAAAAGAATTCCCAAGAACACAAGACTCTAAGATCCAAGACGTCACACGTCGTGAAGCCATAAGTTCAATGACCACCCCTTAGGGGGAGATTGTTAGCCGTATTTTTATGTAAAGTGTGACAACCCTGATTTGAGCAGGTTAGTCAAACTGTTAGTGTTGACTTGTGAATCTGTTGCAATATATGGTGTATGTGATTAAATGTATTTATATGCGTTTATGTGAATTATGTGGGAAATTGGTAGTCAATCTATTAAGTGTGATCATCTCAATGAGATTGGAATGGTAGTGAGATTGGTTAAATTAATTTCGTTCACTTTTGGTGACAAGGAAATGATTTTGTGGTTTAAGCGTTTTAGTGATTTATCGCGTAAGTATTTTTACGTATACGTATTTATGTGTTAGTAAAATTAGGAATGAATAGGCTTTAGTGGTTAGAATAAGAAAGAAATGAAATTTCTATTTTTTTGGAACGTTAGGTTTAATGAAAATGAAAAGTTAGTCATTTTAAAAGTCTAGTAAATTGCGTTTACGCAAAAAGGTATACTCAAATAAGCTTAGGTTTTTATAAAAACTTAAGGTAATATAAATAATTAAGTAATTAATAAATAAATAAATAAATAAAATAAAAAAAGAAAGGGGGAATCGGCCGGTTATAGGGATAAGGAAAAAAAGGAAACAATTTTGTTACCAATTAGGAGTTGTTAGGATTAATGTTTTCTTAACTTAGTACCGACAGTACAAATAGTTAGTACTGACAGTTATACTTAGTACCGACAGTACAAA
>BQNB010176066.1:0-13098 GCA_026074375.1 Tanacetum coccineum
TATGTTTAAAACATCCCATGTTTTAATAAGTACATATTTTAAACAAAAGTTAATAACTAACTAAACAATATAGCCAAGAAAGCCCTATGTGGGTTATTGTACCAAACACAACCGAAAGCTGTTAAACGGCAAACCAAACACACCTTTGAGTGTTAACTGCCAAACCAAACACACCCTTATGGTGTTAACTGCTAACCCAAACACACCCTAATTATTGTTGTTAAACCAAACGCACCCTTGGCGTTGAATCGAACAAACAAACGCGCCCTTGAGCTATTTCCAGACCCAAACGCACCTCTCGTGGTGTTAAACCACCAGGACAAACACCCTTTATGGTGTTTTGATAAACCACAACGCACCCTATTTGGGTTATGAACCCAACGCACCATTTTTTTATGCAACGGAAACCAAAACGCACCCTTTTTGGGGTGGTTTTATTAAACCAACGCACCCTGCTGTGAAAACCACACGCACCCCAATCTGCGAAAAACCACACCGAACGCACCCTGCTGGTGCGAGCCATGAAACCCGACGCACCCTTGTTGTTATGACGGCCCGACGCACCCGTGGTGCGGTAATGAAAACCAAACGCACTCTCGTGCGTTTACACAGCCAACCCGACGCACCCTTAGTGGTTAATAAAATAAGCAAACCCACCCTTGGGTCGTTTATACAAAACCACACGCACCCTTTGGTGCTTTCTTTAAAACCGAACGCACCCTTATGTAGATTTTTGGAGGGCGTGGCGTGGTGGTCACGATGGTTGTGACGATGATGGTGGGGGACGTGGTGTAGAGGGTGGTAGTTTAGAGATGGTGACGAGATGGCAGCCATAGTGGTGTTGGCTGGCGTGGAGGCAGCGGCGATGGTGGAGTGGTTTAGATGGAGATGGATCCGATGGTGATGATGTAGACCCATGGTGGAGTAGGGTGGTGGTGGTCGGCTGAGGTGGCTGGAAAAGGTGGTCGGATCTCGCCGAAAGTAGGAAGGAGGTGGCGGAAACTTTATGGGAGAGGGAGTGTGTGTTTTTGGTTATATATAATGAAAATGAAATCCTAGTTTGGTTTTTATATATAATTAGGAAAGTTATATATAAAAAATGTAAATTGTTTAATACATGAGGGGTGATGCTGAAAATATACGACAAGGACCAAATGTGTAAATTTTGGTAAACAATGGTTCGGGACTCGTTTAAGATATTTAATGGATGATTCAAAACACAAAACTTGCGTCATTGCGTTTCAAATGATTTTTCCTATAAAAATGAGTATTTGCTTGATAGTATTTCATAAATGTTTTTATAAAACTCATTTAAAATGTTTATCAATTATTGGGTATCGCTTTTAAGCTTTGACCGTAAAATAAGTTTTAACTTGAACTATCGCGTTTTAAAATAAACGCTTTTGAATAATATGATAAAAATTTATTAAATATTTTTATTTAATAAATAGTGATAATTAAATATAATTTAATTATTTTTGTGTCGGTACGCGTTGTTCTCGCTTCTAAAATTTTGCGCGGGTATTTCGGTCATTTTTTGCTTGTTTTCGGGTCTCGGGCAAAACTAAAAAGTTGTCCTAAATATCGTTTTACATCAAATTGCTTTAGAGTCCGAGTTGTGAAAACGTGATTTAGTGGTTCGTTTTTGATACGTCAGCTTAGAAATAACATATATCTTTTTCGTTTTCAAGTCGAGTAAGTTAAAAATAACTTTGCACAAGAGAGATGTAATAATAAATATGATTTATTATTTAAAATATGTTCTGAAAATTTTACCGGTTACGCGTTAATTGCTTTTATGTGACAATAAAATACCAAAAGTCAAAAAAGTCAAGTCAGACCCAAAAAGTATAAGGGTAAAATCGTCATTTAAAATTTCAAAAATTGTCGGATGTTACATAGAAGGTGGAGAGGGTTTGGTTATCATAGGAGGTGACGAAGGGGTGTTTTCTTGGTGAGCAAGGGTTGTGATGGAGGTGGTAGGGTGCTAGGGTGGTGACTAAGGTTCTTGGGTTAAGGTGGTGGATCATGGTGATGGATGGTAGCTAGCTTGGTTAGGGTTAGTTAGGGTGTCGGGTTTATTAGGGTCTCGGATTAGGGTTTTGGTCTCGAACGAGCTAGGGTTTTAGGATTAGGGTTTTATGACTGATACAACCGCGTTATAGAGAAAGTCTCTTAATATAGTGAAAAACCTGTCTGTATAAGTTTAAAAAATGTTCGAGGACGAGTCCCGTTTCCTGCAATCTTAATGGTTCGAATGATTCACATCAACGTGCTTTATGGATGTAAAGTACGCCAACTTACCTAGGCAGTACAATGATGTATCGCGACCTAAGTCTCCTACTAGTGGCCCAATTGACTAGTTCGACTACTCTTTCGCGATAGGTGTTCATCTGGTTTTTGGAAGTTGTGCCATACCTATTAGAATAAAGTTGTACCACCTGGACCGCTTCCAGGAACCCAACAACAGCGACCATAACGATAATAACTATTACGAATGGTGATGGATGAAGAGAAGAGGACATTTCAGAGAAACAATATTCCCAGAAAAAAGTTTACAAATGGGAGAGCCGAGGGATAGCTTATGCAATAGACGGCGGAATATGGTACTCAGTCGTTAGTTCTAGGAATAAACTCCATTAGTTTAAGTGTGCACAGAGTCGGTTTTAGCTCACAAACATTCATGAATCGTAAGGATTTGAACCGGCAAAAGTAATTAACTTAAGAATAGATAAGTATTCAAGTGGGGCTTTGAGATTCTGTTGAGTCGTAAGACACTAAGTGCGTCTATATCTTTTGAACGGATTCCGATGATTATCGAGTTTGAGTTCATACTCGTGTCATATTGGATACCATTAAGCCCACTCATTTATAATTCATTATTTGCATAAAGAAGCGTCCCAATTTATGTAAATAATGAATTAATAAACTCATGGTTCAGTGATTTACAATTTAGTTATTTAAATGAAGAGGCATCACAATCCTTTCAAATAAATAGATTATAAATCATCTTACTTAATAATTCCCGATGCAATATGCGTACTCACATAACCTTCAAGGTGATGGATGACATGACAATGCATGTGCTCTAATGAGCATGGAACGAGTGTTTGAAACTCGTCTTCGGAGACGGGGAGTAAAACAATCAGGAAAATCAACATAGAGTTCAAGATAGTTAATGAGTACTCGGTTAGAGTAAATAAGATGAAGGTCTTTTATGAACGAGTCAACATAGCAATTATCCTATTAATCCTCCTATTACAAGTCCCGCCCATACAAGACTTGTAATACTTAGATTCATACATAATCCCATGTAAACAGAATTGTGACGGGTTTTGTTAATATAGCAATTATCATATCAATCCTCGTATTACAAGTCCCGCCCATACAAGACTTGTAATACTTAGATTGATACGTAATTCCATGTAAACAAAATTATGACGGCTTTCGTGTAATACAATATTGTATACATTTATGAGAAAAAAAATATTCTTAGAGACCATTGTTTAACTTACAATGTCTGAGAACGAAGTGAGACCGTTGTGCAACTCACAATGTCTAAGAAGTAAAATGAGACCATTGTGCAACTCACAATGTCTTAAAAAATGTTCTAGTATGTATATAAATAACTCACATATAAATAAATGTATGATATACACAGAGGGATGCAAGCATATATGTTATCTATATGTATGTCATGTAAGCACTTAATGTAACAAGTAATGTAAGCAAGTAGTGTGTATGCACTTTAAAAATGTTTTGATGTGATGCAATGTTTGTGAAAACGGTTATAGTCTAGGGTAAAATATGCAACCTAGTTCTCTATAACCTGGCTCTGATACCAATCTGTAACACCCCCAAAAACGTGTCGCAGCGGAAGTATGTCCGGGGGCGTTACTTCATAATAAAACAGCACAAGATACAAGAGAACGACCTTTAAATGTGTCGTTTGAAAAGTAATCTCATTGATTTCCTTGAAATTGATATAGTGTTTGTCCTATAGTTGCATCACAATGAAAAGTTTGAAATTAACACAACGAGATTTGATCACTTGTATATAAGTAGAAATCCATGAATGAAATTTGTCATTTTAGACTCCAATGCACATCAGATAATCCAAGCATCTAATTCACCAAAAAAAACATGCTTAAAACGGTCAACATAAAGTTGGTGAGTTCATAGGTTAGTTTAAGTATAAAAGTAAATTCCAATGAATGTAATTGTCTACTGTGTCGTCACAGTACCATGTAAAACGTTTAGTGACTATTGTCTCTCTACACTATCATAAAATGATTTAAAAGGTTGGATCAAGATTTGTATTTGTTATGCATGCCTGACCTATTTCCATCCTAAATAGTCACAAAATGTAATGATAATGTTCAAATCTAAGATTTGTAATGTATGCATACCTATTTTCCAATCCTTAAATAGTCACAAAATGTAGTAATAAATTTTAAATCCAAGATTGTATTGTATGCATGACCATTGTATCTATAGAATATCACCATATGTGATTAAGAATACAACATCTAAGTTCATGAAACGTGACGTAGACTTGTTTGTATCCACTTTATTCAAGGACACTGTGAGAATGTACCCATCTAGGTGTCCCCTCCTAGAACACACCTGGCAGATAATAAAAATATTCATGTGTAATGTTATTTGTTGGCCCCTCAGGCCGCCAATCCAATCCAAGATCCGACATGGTAAAATTTCGATCCGTGAATAGCTATCACCCGAACGGGATTATCATCCCAAATAGAGATTCTAACTTAATAACATTCGCGCTTACCCTCCGAGTATTTAACAGTTCATGCAACTTAAGCTAATCCATAATCATTAGAATGAAATCCAAGTTGTAGTATCCATAAGTGAAACTATGAATGTAAATCTCATCGTGAAATTAAATGGAGTATGTAAACTAGTTGTAAACATTCATGTAAACACATATGTAATCGACCATGTAAATGAATATGTAAACACGTATGTAATCGACCATGTAAATGAATTTGTAAACACGTATGTAGTCGACCATGTAAATGACTTTGTAAACACGTATATAATCGTCCATGTAAATGATTTTTGTAAACAAGCATGTTCTCACCCCAAAAATATATGTAAAACAAGTAAAACATGGGGCTATAAACTCACCTTGATGTTGAAGAACGATTGACAGATAGGCATCTGATATGCACAACACAACGGAAGACGAAACGGCTTGACCGAGAAGTTGCCATTTATCTTAACGGTTAAATCCTACTAGTTTAGGATAATGAATTTAGTTACCCGATGTACGATTACATCAACGCGACCCATTGATAAAAGATTTAGGTTCCGAGTGGCAGTTTGGTTTGGTGGTTGGTTCGGTAAAATAATTCAAAAGTATATAATTCATATGGTGAATTATATAACAAAGTATGTAATATATTCCATATATATTACCTTGAAAGATGAACAATTATATAATTCATATAGCGAATTATATAATAACGACCAGAAATCAAAAGATTAATTTGAAGTATATTATACCTTGCAAGTATTATAATAATAAGCGTGAGTAAATAATTAAACAAATGGTTTTGACACGTTTTCCCCCGGAAAGATCGCCAATTTATTAAATAAATAAAGTCCTTGCCTAAACGAAATCGTATACAGTGGTTTTCTAAAGTCCGTACCAAAGTTATGACTTTATTTTCTAGCCGGGATTTATAAAATAACATTTTATAAATTTGTGATTTTGTTTGTTATCGAGTTATTGTGAAATTATAATTTAAAACACCTTTAAATTATAACTTAGTCCATTTATCGTCATTCAAAGACGATAGGTGTTGTATCTAAAAATAATAAGTATATACATTTTTAGAAATTTCGCCATGACCTTTTCATTTATGTGACATTTCCCATTTTTACAAAACTCAACGTTTTTCCACTTTTCAATCAACCAATCTAGGTTGCAAAATATATTCGTGTTTCAATATTTATCTAGACGATATTTAAAATACTAAATGAAAAAATAAAGTCAAAACGCTTCTAAAACATTGAACGAAACACGCCCTATGTGGGCTTTCAAAATCACAACCAAACACCCTTGTGTTGGCGTTTACCACAAGCCAAACGCACCCATTCGGTGATACTGCCAAAACCAAACGCACCCGCTGTGGTATTCTGACTCGCACCCGGCGAACCAAACGCCCCTGTAGTCCCAAACACCCTTAGTTTGGGTATTCCTGTAATCCAAAACACACCCTTAGCTGATTTTTGCTCACCCAAACACCCCTTTTGGGGTTTCCTGCTCACCCAAACACCCCTTTTGGGTGTTTCTGCCAACCTAAACACCCCTTTTGGGTGTTTCTGCCAACCCAAACACACCCTTTGGGTGATTCTGCCAACCCAAACGCACCCTTTGGGTGTTTCTGCCAACCCAAACGCACCCCTTGGCGGTTTATGAATAAAACAAACAAAAAAAAAAACCATACACCCCCATGGTGTTTTTATCAACCTAAATGCACCATTGGTGCTGAACGAACAAACAAACGCGCCCTTGAGCTATTTCCAGACCCAAACGCACCTCTCGTGGTGTTAAACAACCAGGATAAACACCCTTTATGGTGTTTTGATAAACCACAACGCACCCTATTTGGGTTATGAACCCAACGTACCCTTTTTGGGGTGGTTTTATTAAACCAACGCACCCTGCTGTGAAAACCACACGCACCCCAATCTGCGAAAAACCACACCGAACGTACCCTGCTGGTGCGAGCCATGAAACCCGACGTACCCTTGTTGTTATGACGGCCCGACGCACCCGTGGTGCGGTAATGAAAACCAAACGCACTCTCGTGCATTTACACAGTCAACCCGACGCACCCTTAGTGGTTAATAAAATAAGCAAACGCATCCTTGGGTCGTTTGTACAAAACCACACGCACCCTTTGGTGCTTTCTTTAAAACCGAACATACCCTTATGTAGATTTTCGGAGGGCGTGGCGTGGTGGTCATGATGGTTGTGACGATGATGGTGGGGGGACGTGGTGTAGAGGGTGGTGGTTCGGAGATGGTGACGAGATGGCAGCCATGGTGGTGTTGGCTGGCGTGGAGGCAGCGGCGATGGTGGAGTGGTTTAGATGGAGATGGATCCGATGGTGATGATGTAGACCCATGGTGGAGTAGGGTGGTGGTGGTCGGCTGAGGTGGCTGGAAAAGGTGGTCGGATCTCGCCGAAAGTAGGAGGGAGGTGGCGGAAACTTTATGGGAGAGGGAGTGTGTGTTTTTGGTTATATATAATGAAAATGAAATCCTAGTTTGGTTTTTATATATAATTAGGAAAGTTATATATAAAAAATGTAAATTGTTTAATACATGAGGGGTGATGCTGAAAATATACGACAAGGACCAAATGTGTAAATTTTGGTAAACAATGGTTCGGGACTCGTTTAAGATATTTAATGGATGATTCAAAACACAAAACTTGCGCCATTGCGTTTCAAATGATTTTTCCTATAAAAATGAGTATTTGCTTGATAGTATTTCATAAATGTTTTTATAAAACTCATTTAAAATGTTTATCAATTATTGGGTATCGCTTTTAAGCTTTGACCGTAAAATAAGTTTTAACTTGAACTATCGCGTTTTAAAATAAACGCTTTTGAATAATATGATAAAAATTTATTAAATATTTTTATTTAATAAATAGTGATAATTAAATATAATTTAATTATTTTTGTGTCGGTACGCGTTGTTCTCGCTTCTAAAATTTTGCGCGGGTATTTCGGTCATTTTTTGCTTGTTTTCGGGTCTCGGGCAAAACTAAAAAGTTGTCCTAAATATCGTTTTACATCAAATTGCTTTAGAGTCCGAGTTGTGAAAACGTGATTTAGTGGTTCGTTTTTGATACGTCAGCTTAGAAATAACATATATCTTTTTCGTTTTCAAGTCAAGTAAGTTAAAAATAACTTTGCACATGAGAGATGTAATAATATATATGATTTATTATTTAAAATATGTTCTGAAAATTTTACCGGTTACGCGGTAATCGCTTTTATGTGACAATAAAAGACCAAAAGTCAAAAAAGTCAAGTCAGACCCAAAAAGTATAAGGGTAAAATCGTCATTTAAAATTTCAAAAATTGTCGGATGTTACATAGAAGGTGGAGAGGGTTTGGTTATCATAGGAGGTGACGAAGGGGTGTTTTCTTGGTGAGCAAGGGTTGTGATGGAGGTGGTAGGGTGCTAGGGTGGTGACTAAGGTTCTTGGGTTAAGGTGGTGGATCATGGTGATGGATGGTAGCTAGCTTGGTTAGGGTTAGTTAGGGTGTCGGGTTTATTAGGGTCTCGGATTAGGGTTTTGGTCTCGAACGAGCTAGGGTTTTAGGATTAGGGTTTTATGACTGATACAACCGCGTTATAGAGAAAGTCTCTTAATATAGTGAAAAACCTGTCTGTATAAGTTTAAAAAATGTTCGAGGACGAGTCCCGTTTCCTGCAATCTTAATGGTTCGAATGATTCACATCAACGTGCTTTATGGATGTAAAGTACGCCAACTTACCTAGGCAGTACAATGATGTATCGCGACCTAAGTCTCCTACTAGTGGCCCAATTGACTAGTTCGACTACTCTTTCGCGATAGGTGTTCATCTGGTTTTTGGAAGTTGTGCCATACCTATTAGAATAAAGTTGTACCACCTGGACCGCTTCCAGGAACCCAACAACAGCGACCATAACGATAATAACTATTACGAATGGTGATGGATGAAGAGAAGAGGACATTTCAGAGAAACAATATTCCCAGAAAAAAGTTTACAAATGGGAGAGCCGAGGGATAGCTTATGCAATAGACGGCGGAATATGGTACTCAGTCGTTAGTTCTAGGAATAAACTCCATTAGTTTAAGTGTGCACAGAGTCGGTTTTAGCTCACAAACATTCATGAATCGTAAGGATTTGAACCGGCAAAAGTAATTAACTTAAGAATAGATAAGTATTCAAGTGGGGCTTTGAGATTCTGTTGAGTCGTAAGACACTAAGTGCGTCTAGATCTTTTGAACGGAATCCGATGATTATCAAGTTTGAGTTCATACTCGTGTCATATTAGATACCATTAAGCCCACTCATTTATAATTCATTATTTGCATAAAGAAGCGTCCCAATTTATGTAAATAATGAATTGATAAACTCATGGTTCGGTGATTTACAATTTAGTTATTTAAATGAAGAGGCGTCCCAATCCTTTCAAATAAATAGATTATAAATCATCCTACTTAATAATTCCCGATGCAATATGCTACCAAAAAGAAAAAAAAAACATAACTAACCTTCAAGTGATGGATGACAAACAATGCATGTGCTCTAATGAGCATGGAACGAGTGTTTGAAACTCGTCTTCGGAGACGGGGAGTAAAACAATCAGGAAAATCAACATAGAGTTCAAGATAGTTAATGAGTACTCGGTTAGAGTAAATAAGATGAAGGTCTTTTATGAACGAGTCAACATAGCAATTATCCTATTAATCCTCCTATTACAAGTCCCGCCCATACAAGACTTGTAATACTTAGATTCATACATAATCCCATGTGAACAGAATTGTGATGGGTTTTGTTAATATAGCAATTATCATATCAATCCTCGTATTACAAGTCCCTCCCATACAAGACTTGTAATACTTAGATTGATACGTAATTCCATGTAAACAAAATTATGACGGCTTTCGTGTAATACGATATTGTATACAGTTATGAGAAAAAAAATATTCTTAGAGATCATTGTTTAACTTACAATGTCTGAGAACGAAGTGAGACCATTGTGCAACTCACAATGTCTAAGAAGTAAAATGAGACCATTGTGCAACTCACAATGTCTTAAGAAATGTTCTAGTATGTATATAAATAACTCACATATAAATAAATGTATGATATACACAGAGGGATGCAAGCATATATGTTATCTATATGTATGTCATGTAAGCACTTAATGTAACAAGTAATGTAAGCAAGTAGTGTGTATGCACTTTAAAAATGTTTTGATGTGATGCAATGTTTGTGAAAACGGTTATAGTCTAGGGTAAAATATGCAACCTAGTTCTCTATAACCTGGCTCTGATACCAATCTGTAACACCCCCAAAAACGTGTCGCAGCGGAAGTATGTCCGGGGGCGTTACTTCATAATAAAACAGCACAAGATACAAGAAAACGACATCTAAATGTGTCATTTGAAAAGTAATCTCGTTGATTTTCTTGAAATTGATATAGCATTTGTCCCATAATTGCATCACAATGAAAGGCTTGAAAGCAATACAATGAGATTTGATCATTTGTATATACGAAGAAATCCATGAATGAAATCTTATCAATTTAGAATCCAATACACTTCAGTAAACCAAGCATCTAATTCACCTGAGAAAAACATGCTTAAAAACGTCAACATAAAGTTGGTGAGTTCATAGGTTAGTTAAAGTATAAAAGTAAATTCCAATGAATGTAATTGTCTACTGTGTCATCACAGTACCATGTAAAACGTTTAGTGACTATTGTCTCTCTACACTATCATAAAATGATTTAAAAGGTTGGATCAAGATTTGTAATGCATGCCTGACCTATTTCAATCCTTAAATAGTCACAAAATGTATGAATATATGTTCAAATCCAAGATTTGTAATGTATGCACTGGACCATTGTATCTGTTACAAATTGTCACATTTGTGATTAGGTTTCACACTAAAGTTCATGAAAACTGTCAATTATAGACTTGTTTGTATGCCACTTTATTCAAGGCACTGTAAGAATGTACCCATCGTAGGTTGTCCCCTCCAAGAACACCCGGGCAGTAATAAAAATATTCATGTGTATGTGATTGTTGGCCCCGCAGGCGCCAATCCAATCATGATCCGACATGGTATAACGTTCGTTCCCGGTGATAGCTAGTCACCCGAACGGGGATTGTCAATCCCAAATAGATCTATCTTATAACATTCGCGCTTACCCTCTGAGTAATTAACAGTTCATGCAACTTAAGCTAATCCATTATCATTAGAATGAAAATCTAAGTTGTAAGTATCAATAAGTGAAATTAGTGATGTTATTCATCGTGAGATATGTAAAATGGTATGTAATAGAGTTTGTAAAATTAATGTAAACACATATGTAATCGATCATGTACACCACGTTGTTAATCGACCATGTTAAATAATTTGTAATCACGTATGTGATCGACATGTACAGGAATTTTAAACACGTATATAATCGTCCATGTATTTTGTAAAACAAAGCATGTTAATCACCCAAAAAATTTTAAGCTAAAAACAAGTAAAAATTGGGGTATAACTCTACCTGATGTTGAAGAAGGATTGACAGATAGGCATCTTATATGCACAACACAAAGGAAGACGAAACTGGCTTGACCGAGAAGTTTTGCAGTTTATCTTAACGGTAATCCTCCTAGTTTAGGATATGAATTTAGTTACCGAGGAAGAGTACATCAACGCGACACGTTGATAAAGATTTGGTTCCGTAGTGAGTAGTTGTTTGGTGGTTGGTTCGGTAAAATAATTCAAAAAGTATATAATTCATACGGTGAATTATATAAAGTATTGTAATATACTTCCATATTATATTACTTGAAGATGAACAATTATTAATTCATACAGCGAATTATTTAATACGGACATAAAGCAAAAGATTAATTTGAAGTATATTATACCTTGCAAGTATTATATAATAAGCGTGAGTAAATAATTAAACCAAATGGTTTGACACGTTTTTGGAGATCGCCAATTTATTAATAAATAAAAGTTCTTGCATACGAAATCGTACGTTTTAAAGTTACCAATTAAGTAAACGGTGTTTCTAAAGTCCGTACCAAAGTTATGACTTTATTTTCTAGCCGGGATTTATAAAATAACATTTTATAAATTAGTATTTTGTTTGTTGTCGAGTTATTGTGAAATTATAATTTAAAACATCTTTAAATTATAACTTAGTCCATTTATCGTCCTTCAAAGACGATAGGAGTTGTATCTAAAAATAATAAGTATATACATTTTTAGAAATTTTGCCATGACCTTTTCGTTTATGTGACATTTCCCATTTTTACAAAACTCAACGTTTTCCACTTTTCAATCAACCAATCTAGGTTGCAAAATATATTCGTGTTTCAATATTTATCTAGACGATATTTAAATACTAAATGAAATAAATAAAGTCAAACACGCTTTTAAACGATGAACGAAACACGCCCTATGTGGGCTTTTAAAATCACAACCAAACACCCTTGTGTTGGCGTTTACCACAAACCAAACGTACCCATTCGGTGCTGCTGCCAAAACCAAACGCACCCGCTGTGGTTCTGACCAGCGAACCAAACGCCCTTGCTGTCCCAAACACCTTTGTTTGGGTTTCCTGTAATCCCAAACACACCCTTAGTTGATTTCTGCTCACCCAAACACCCTTTTTGGGGTTTCCTACTCACCCAAACACCCCTTTTGGGTGTTTTTGCCAACCCAAACACACCATTTAGGTGTTTCTGCCAACCCAAACGCACCCCTTGGCGGTTTATAAACAACCAAACACACCCCCATGGTGTTTTTATCAACCCAAATGCACTATTGGTGCTGAACGAACAAACAAACGCACCCTTATGGTGAACAAACAAACCAGCGCACTCTTATTGGCTATAACCCCAGATCCAAACGCACCCTCTCGGTGCTTATAACAGCCAAACGCACCCTTTGGTGCTATTAAACCAACCAAACACACCCGTGGCCAGTGGCTGCTAAAACAAACGCACCCTATTCGATGCTATACCCAAACCAAACGCACTATGCTGGTGCGATCTAAACCAACCAAACGCACCTTAGTGTGGTTATAACAACCAAGAATGAACACCCCTAATATGATATAACTAGATCCAAACGTACCCATATCTGCTGCTCTAAACCCAACGCACCCTATGTTGCTAAACACAAAACCAACGCATCCTTGTTGGCTGTGAACGAAGCTAAACGTACCCTTGGTGGTCGTTTGTTGTGTTTACATAAACCAAACGCACCCTGGTCGGTGCAAAAACCAAAACGCACCCCTTTGGGTGTTGTTTATAACAAACCAAC
>BQNB010176070.1:0-13098 GCA_026074375.1 Tanacetum coccineum
TGTTTGAAGTCAAGAGATCATTACTGCTGCTGTGCTCGCTGTGTTCGATTCTTAGAGAGGAAAAACATCAGCAGAAAAGGTGTGAAACGTAGTAGATGGTGTTCGAGCTTGAACAAGAAATCAGCAGGTTGTGTTTAGTTCTTGGAAAGGGGTAGAAGCAGCAGGATGTGATTCTTATTCATGGAGGTTATGATTATCATAAAGGAGCAGCAGCATCAGACAATTTAAATATGCAACAAGGAAATGGATGCTGATATTGATAAAGGGTTAGTACTGCTTGTTTAAGCAGTTAATACTGCCAGTTATTATTCCTACTGTTCGATCTGGTTTATTAGTCCTGCTGCTCGTTGATTTTAAATACTGCTATAAAGAATTCAACGAATAAGTTAATGCTGTTTTGGTTCAAGTAGAAATTACTACTGCCAAGTATATGTTTATACTGCTCGACAACAACTTAGTACTGCTTGCTTTGGGATTAGCTGTTATTACGTGTTAATACTGCCAGCTTTATCTACATTAGTACTGCCCGTTAGAACTTAATACTGCCAGTTTACATTACTACTGCTAGCTTTAAAGCAGTATTAAGTTTGTACTGCTAGCTTTGAAAAGCAGATTGATTAATACTGCTATGGGTTCGAACACAAGTAAGTACTGTCCATTTATCTACTACTGGTGATCATGTGTGTTAGTACTGCTAGGTTTAAGGGGAAGAATTAGTACTGCTGGCTATGGATGTTTGTACTGCTAGCATATAGCAGTTAATACTGCTAGGCTTCTTTTGAAATTAATACTACTTGAATGGTTTATACTGATAGAGCTGATCGATATCAGACAACAAAGAAGTTAGTACTGCCAGCTTTGACAGACATCGGATGACATACACATGAGGGATATTGGACAAAACAGAAACACAAGTTTGTTTTTGGTGTTTACTGTTTGGATTTTAGATTTGGTTTACATGTTCTTAAAAGTTTAAAGGCTCATATTTATTGGTATAATTGGTTACGAAGACGATTAATTATAACTTATTTAAAGTTGAAGTGGAGTTTCACAGGTTCGTGTTCTTATCATATCTTAAAGTGGGTGATGCACTTTGAAGATAACTTGTTCGTGCTTAGAAACGATGTGACGAAGACTTGTCAGAATCAAGAAAAGGTGTGTGATTTTTCTTATGGTGCTCAATGCTCACATTTACTATCACTTAGTACTCAGTGTCTCATAGAAGATGAGGATTTTGTCAAGAGATTGCAATCTACTTATATTTTACAGATTTATTTATAAGTTTGACGTCATGTGGATAGTGCAAGATATAAGACGTAAGTTTGGGTTGTTCTACTTCAGCATCAAGTTCGTTATACTTAGTTTTCTTCATCAGTAATCATTTAATAAGCCTACATTCAAGAAATGGTTAACATATGGGTTTCAGGGGAAGCTTATTGTTAAAATGTTTAACCATTTACAGCAACATCGAGGTGAAATGTATTTACTACTGCTAGTTATATTACTACTGCTAGTTTAAGTATCTACTGCTCAAGTTCAATTTAATCTTAAGGCGCATTCATGGAGGGTAATTTGAGTTGTTTGAAGGCTGGATAGAAGTGTATAGTGGTCGTGGTGGTCAAATCAAAGTTATCTTACTTTAGTCCTCTATTTGATTATGACAAAAAGGGGAAGAAGATTTACAAAGAAGATGTGCAACTTACAGATCCTTGGTGGAATTGCATAGATCCTTATTCTTTCATATATATATTAGCTTCAGGGGAAGTTTGTGCTTATATTAGTTTTGTCATTATCAACTAGGGAAATTGTTGGGAATTATATTTGAGTTGATAAGACAAAACATATGAAAGATGAAGGACTTAAAAGACAAAGGAGGAATTCTTCAAAAGATAGAAGATTACAGAAGATTTCCTAGAAGATAATTGGTAAAAAGTTATGAAGATTTATTTGGGGTTGAGGGGTTTTCCTAATACTTATCCTTTGTAACACCTACATATTCTATATATATAAAGAGATATAGGATCTATAGTGTTTTGTGTGTCAAATATGTAAACACCATAAAAGAGTGTTGTTTTCTATGCCCCGTCAAGTCTCTAAGTGGACGCCCTAGAATTTGTGTGTTATTAGCCTCAAAGATCATTGATTCCTTGTTCTAGTTTAGATACACACGTTCTAAC
The DNA here is from genome assembly GCA_026074375.1 of Tanacetum coccineum. Lineage (NCBI taxonomy): Eukaryota > Viridiplantae > Streptophyta > Magnoliopsida > Asterales > Asteraceae > Tanacetum > Tanacetum coccineum. The sequence continues at coordinate 2,178 of BQNB010176070.1, forward strand.
CATTTGATCCAAGGTAGCATGGGGCTATGTAGTAGTCATGTAATAAAGATAGTGATGAACCTTTTAGAATAACATTGATTTGTTCTTATTCGCGGCATGTTATTATCATTGTTAATTATCCTAGACATAATCTAAAACAATCCTGAGCTTACAACGATACTGTTAATCTTCACCAATTGGTATCGAGCCTCGATGCTCTCTGACTAGGAGTCTAAAGGATTTTGAAGTCAGTTGTTCTTGGATGAAAAAGAAGTAATCGAATCCTGTTTGATGTATTGGTGATTCTTGTGTGAAGTAAGGATTTTTTTGCGACACTAAAGCGTCGTCTTTATACTTAAAAAAAGACGACTATGATTATTTTTGTTTGAAGTCAAGAGATCATTACTGCTGCTGTGCTCGCTGTGTTCGATTCTTAGAGAGGAAAAACATCAGCAGAAAAGGTGTGAAACGTAGTAGATGGTGTTCGAGCTATAACAGGAAATCAGCAGGTTGTGTTTAGTTCTTGGAAAGGGGTAGAAGCAGCAGGATGTGATTCTTATTCATGGAGGTTATGATTATCATAAAGGAGCAGCAGCAGCAGACAATTTAAATATGCAACAGGAAGGATTGGCGAATGATAAAAGGTGTTAGTACTGCTTGTTTAAGCTAGTTAATACAGCCAGGTTTATTATTCCTACTGTTCGAAAATCTGGTTATATTAGTCCAAACTGATTTACATTTAAGATCTAATAAGGCCCATAATAATTTTAGATTTTGGGCTTGAACTTAAACACTTGGCCACATCAAATGTTAACCACAAACAGAACAATTCGAAATGAAATTTTAAACTAAAACATTTAAGCTATTATTTGAGATTGTTAATAAGCTAGAATAACTATAAAATGCGAACAGCTTATTTCGATAAGCAACAACTAAATAATAAAGATGACAAGCTCAACAAATAAGCACTTAGTTTAATTCTAATCTAGGCCGAATTCTTAACGAAAAAAATGAAACAAAAAGCTCACAAGAGAGTATAAGCTATACGATCAATCAAATAAGCATTACAAACCGGAAATAAGCATTACAAACCAGAAATAAGCATAAACCGAAACCTTAAGCTACAATAAGCAATCGATACTAAGACTAGATAACGAATAAGCAAACTCGAATCCAAATCCAATGAGCTCAATAGATAAGAGAAAACGGAAAGGAAAAGGAATCGATATCAAATACTAAACCTGGGAAATCGAATATCAACTCGTTCGAATCCTTAACAACAAATATCCGGAATCATAAACCAAATCGAACGGTGCATAACAAAACAAATCTGAACCAATACAAAAGATCGAGATGCAAATTACTCTAATCTACTCCTAATTTATTCTAAACCTACTGCTAATCTATTTAACTAACTAAAAAAACAACGAACTAAAAAAGAGAAAAAATGGAAAAGATAAGATAGATATGTCAATGTTAGATCCCCTTTTAACGTGAACCGCTGCTACTTTATAACTCCTTTCTTGCGTTTCATATAAGCCGTATGTGGGCTTTAGTAGTTTCATGGGCCTTTCATTATTTCTTGAGCTACCTGGGCCTGGACTTAATCAATAACTGGGCCAAGTTATTTGCACCATTATATCATGAAGACTTGGGTTGGGCTTGGGCTGCACTTCCATCTTGGGCCTTTTAAATAGGTATGGGTCGGTCCGGGCCATATAAATGGTGTCGGGCCAGCCCAATAAAAGATGAAGGCACCGTTTGACTCGAATTTCCGTGCTCTTTCCAATGGCATGCTCGGGAAATATTAACGACTTCGTCTTGATCTCGAAAAACACGCAAAAGTCATCGAATCTTGGCCGAAAGTCACCGTTTTTGCTTTATTTTCAATCCCTTGTACCTGCAAGACATAAAAACACAAACCAAACATATTTGCAATAATATTTGTCATATTTCATGTTTTAAGTCCAATTAATAATGTTTTACGAGGTATAAATGATGTGTGTTTTAGCACACATCACATACTTTAGTGCCCTATTTGATTATGACAAAAAAGGGAAGAAGATTTACATAGAAGATGTGCAACTTACAGATCCTTGGTGGAATCGCATAGATCCTTATTCTTTCATATATATATATTAGCTTCAGGGGAAGCTCGTGCTTATTTTGGTTTTATCATTATCAACTAGGGGAAGATTGTTGGGAATTATATTTGAGTTGATAAGACAAAACATATGAAAGATGAAGGACATAAAAGACTAAGGAGGAATTCTTCAAAAGATGGAAGATTACAAAAGATTTCCTAGAAGATAATTGTAAAAGTTAGGAAGATTTAGTTGTTTCCTAATACCTCTAGTATATAAAGAGATATAGGTCGTATAGTTTTCTGTGTGTCAATGATGTATACACCAGAAAATAGTGTGTGTGTCTAGGCGTCAAGTTCTCTAAGTGGACGCCTAGAATTTGTGTGTTTTAGCCTCAAGGATATTTGATTCCTTGTTATAGTTTAGATAACACGTTCTACCATTTGATCAAGGTAGAATTGGGGCTTGTAGTAGTCATGTATCATAGAAGATAATGATGAAACCTTGTTAGAATAACATTGATTTGTTCTTATTCCGCTGCATGTTATTATCATTGTTATTTATCCTAGATATAGATCTAAACAATCTGAGCTTACAACGATTCTTTAATCTTCACAAATATTCAATTTCTTTCCACTTAGTTTACCAGTAACATTAGCATACGAGGAATTACCAGAGGCATTACCAGCCGTAGTAGTAACCGGCATAGATAATCGTGGAAAATATCCCAGAACAGTAGTATCTTCCAAAGAGCTTAGCCTTTCCATCTCCAGCGTCATGTCAACCATAGATTGTGTTACACCCTCTTTTACAGCAGATGCAACACCAACTAGAGTATCTTCATTCATAGAATTATCAGATTCTATAGACACACCAATACTTGAGGCAGTATTCATCTTATTCCTATTAAGATCCTTCTCCTTAACACCTCTCCCTCCCCCACTACCTTTTTAGCTTAGAAAACCGCGCTTCATTCCACCACAAACAACTACCTTACACTACCTTAAACAAAAAAAACAAGTAGAACCACGTCTTTCTACAAAACAAGAAACCCTAGCAAAGCTAGGGTTTATAGTATAACGCACAAAATCCAAAACTACCTGTACTTCATCAATGATGATCACTATGATAAATAGAAGCAGCGGTCGAAGCCTTAATGATCAATAAAAACCGAAACCCTAAGACGATTTTAGAAACCCTAAAACCAATCTCAATCCCTTTAAACTGATTCAAGATCGATGTAAAACACAAGTAAAAGCAAAATCAAAGATTAAGAAGCTAAGAATCAAGTGTTACAAACATTTGAGGACATTTTAAAAAGAAAAGATGATCGAGAGTTAGGAATAAAAACCGCCTAGGATATCGCCTGGGAGAATAGTATGGGACAAAAATAGCAAACACCCTAGATACCAGACGATCCCAACTACAAACAAAAACCTAACACAAAGATTAGAGTAGATTACAGGTGGGAATCAATCGATCGAGATTAGGGATGTTAGGGTTTATAGCCAGAGAGAGTCCACAGTACGAATGTAAATATAGTTAAAGCAAGAGTTTCTAAAATGTTTCAAAACTTGTCTTCTCTAAATTTTCTATGACTTCTGATTATTTCTGATCAGAACTTGGTTTTAAAGAAAAGAAAAGTGTACGCCTCAGTGCACTTTATCTTTAAAAGAAGAGAGATCTTCTTGTTTTCGAGCATTCTTATCAAAAAAAAATTCAAAAGTATGCTCAAAACATATGACTTCTAAGTAAATGTTAGCTTAGAACTTGGATTTTTAAAGAAAGGAAAATGTTCGTCTAGGTACATCATTGGGCCATTTACTTAAATAGGCTGAGCAGATCCCTAATTTCCAACTAATAGACCATTTAGGGAAAAATTCCAAAACTAGGCTTCGAAAATGTGCGAATTTTTGTTTTTGTATGCTTTTTTGCTTTTTTCGAGGAAAAAACACTAAAGTCACGCCAAAAACATAAAAAGTCGCGCCAAAACAGGACACATGGCAACATTTCTATGAAGTCGCAAAATCGGGCGAAAAATAAGAAGTAGTGCTTTTTAAAAGTTGGGAAAAAAAATATTTTTGGCTCATTTGCGTACTTAACTCTACATTATTCCTCAACAACGGGAAGTTCATACTTTCTCGATCTTGAGCAAATTCATATAAACATTCAAAATTTTGAATGCTCAAAAGAAGTACTAAGGAAATGATATTTCATAAGATAAATCAAAAATCATTCTCCTGTTGAGCACAATTTTTTCAAGCTATTTTCAAAAGAAATATTCAAAATCTTTCAAAATTGTGTGCTCAACAAACTTCCACTCCAAGTTTTCACTCTAATCTATTTTTGAGGGGAGAACCAATTTTAAAATTAACTACAAGTGGCTCATTCGGCATGCAACACAAATTATCCCCATACTTGTTCATTCTACAAGTGGATCAACGTACATTGACGTGTATTTTAATTTACTTGTTATATCAAAAATTGTCACCACATATGCAATTTTTGAGGAGGAGAATAGTGAATAAAATGTGATCAATACGGCTTAACTCAGATAAGATCTTTTGCATATAAGTGCGTTCCCATCCTCGCATGTGCAAAACTCTTTCACAATATGGTGCATATGTGTTAGGGAGCTTTTTGGTGAATCTGAAAACTTTCAATTTGTAACAAATGATTTCTCAAACACGTTGATTGATTTTTTAAATAGTTTTATGGATACGATGGCAATATCTAAAGACCGACCAACCGATAATTATCAAGAAAATATAAGGCGGTTAAGGATAGATATTCTGTTTCATGATCCAGCCAGAATCGGAAGGATCTACCTAGAGACACTATAATAGATAGAGTAAAAGTCCTTATGTATGATTGAAAAAAAGGAGTAAAGTGAGAATAGGAAGAATGTGTAACAAGCCGAGTTTCACGACACGTATGACGATCGCGAGTTCGACGTCATAATTATTATTTTATAAATTCGCGTGAGCCAACGTCGACATTTAAATTTTTTATTTTTTGTAAATAATTATTTTCGTATTTTATTGAGAACGGAAATTTGAAATTTTTATTTCTGACGTTTCGCAAGTCACCGTTTGACAGCGCGTCCGTTAATCGTTGTGAGCATCGTAAAAATTTACGACGCGTCTTGTTATTATTTTATTGATCGTAAAGTATTATTTTTGAACCTTGTCGTCTTCGTCCCTTGTCTCTAGCCAAAGCTCGCATTTAAGGCTCGCGTTTTAATTAAAAGCGGGTACAAGTTACATTTTACTTAAATAAAATTCAAAGTTTTAACTAAGAAATAAAAAATATATATATGAAACTTGCATACAAAAGGGCCTAGGCTGACGCCTAGAGCACAACACACACTCAATTCATTTGTTTTCCAAGAACCATCATTACATGTTACTTCCTAGCTTGGATAAAGGTCTCTCATACACAAAAGATAAGCACAAGTAAACTTAAAGTTTCAAAAATCCTTTCTCTCTTCTTTGTCTTGTGGTTCAACCGGATATAAAACACCACACACACACACACACCATTTTTCTAGTTTGATCTTAAAAACACACTCAAACATCACCCAAATAAAGATTGAAACAAGCTAGAATCAAGTGGTAGTTGATTTTCTCCTTTCCCTTTTCTTTTTGTGGTTCGGCCGAGCACCCAAGCAAACACCCTTTGGTGTTTTTGATTTTCTAGCAACCAAATTATATTTAGGAGGTTATAACTTGATCATCCATGTAATAAAAAGAGACATCCAATGAGGTTTATGTGAGGTTGAGTTTTATTGAAGCAAAAAAGAGGTTTTTGGTTTTGGTTGGGGGTTCGAACCAAGCAAGAGACCACAAGGGTGTCGTTTATTTGATTGTTATCTATTTTGGTGGAGTTGAGTTTTGGTTTGGTTTTGTTCGAGTGGGTTGAGTCGCGGCTAAGACTCAAGGGGGATAAGACGAGCACTTTTGTTATCCGACCTTGCTTCATATAGCATAGTGAGCATTCTTTTTATGGTTATTTTGATTGTTTCGTTTATTTTATCGATTTGATTATATGTGATGAAATCTATTGAAACTTGCGGCGTCTAGTGTAATATGTTATTGATTATAAAGCGGGATTTATATGAAATTATAGGCCATATTAGACATATTTTAGATAAGTTTTTGGGTCAAAAATGGATTTTGGCGCTTTTTGTAACAGATAGTTTAGATCAGAAAACGGAACTCGTGATTCGGGGTCCGAGATTTTGAAAAGTCAGATTTTGGTTTTCAAAATATAATAAAGCCTTCTTAGACGATCGTTTTGATATAAAACGGGGCTTCTAACTCCTAATAACGAAAAAGTTAGAGCTAAAACGAGATGTATATTATAAGTATAAAAACTCAGCACTTGTATAAAATAATGGTTGCTGTCAGGAAATTAAAAGCTCGTTTTGAGCACTTTCGAGTCCGTTTCGGCCTTCCGGCAAAACACAAAAGTTGCTCAGAATGATGTTTTACTTTGTTGCGAGTCTCGCTGATCTTGAAATCGAGTAATAACGGGTCAAAACCAATGGTCAAATCTGGGTTTTTACTAAAAATGTCAAAGTTCCTGAAGAAACTTGCAGGGGCATTTTGTTCATTTTCCGTCGAGTTTCGAGTCTCGGCTAAAACTAAAAAGTTGTCTGGAATGTCGTTTTACATAAAATCTCTTTTGAGTCCGAATCGTGAATACGTGATATAACTGGTCGTTTGGAGCGGGTCAGACTTAATTAATAAATGTGTATAAAAAGTAAAAGTCAAACAAAGTCTAACGTTGACTTTCGAAAGTCAACGGGTTAATCCTAAACTTGTTGGGGGGTAATAAAAGTGACTAAACGTTATTATTAATACGAGTAAGACATTTTAAACTTAACAATTTATACGAACGGAGTAGATTCTAAAAATAGAAACTTTTGTAACAATCAAAATATAATATCGATACAAGTAAATAATAATCAAAATGAATGTCGAGAGTTCGACGAGATGACTATATATTATTATAAAAATAATTAGAAGGCGATACTTACTAAAAATGGTAGTTTTCCGAAAATAGTAACTTTCCTAAAAATAGAAAGTTTCCTAAAGTAGAAAGTTTTCGATCAAGTGATATATAATATAAAGGAAAGAACGATCATAACCTAATGTTGTGGGGTTTTAGGATCTAAGACGCAAGTGGATTTCTCATCACATGTATGAATATATATATATATATATATATATATATCCGGATCAATTGAGAAGATTTTTATTTTGAGAAAAATGAGAAGGTTTTCAAAAATGATAGATTTTTAATTTTGATTCAAGTTTTTCAAGGGTAAAACTCATTTTAATGTGACTATAATTCAAAATGTGTAAAAAAATTCGAATCAATGTTAAAAAATCTCTCGTTTTTGCAATATAAGTAAAATACTGAATCTTCTATATAAATTTAATGAATCATTATCATAACTCGATCTTAGCAATGATTTGTGATTTATGTAACATCCGAGAATTTTCGAATTTTTGAATGACGATTTCAATCGTTGACTTTTAGGGTCTGGCTTGACTTATAAGAACGACCATCTAAAGCACGTTTTCATTATTCGGACTCTAAAGCAATTTGAAGTAAAACGACATTCCTGACAACTTTTTAGTTTTGACCGAGACCCGAAAACAGTCAGAAGGTGACTGAAATGCCCTCGCAAGATTTTAGGATCAAGAACGAGTACCGTCACAAAAATAATTAAATTACATTTAATTATCATGTTTTATTAAATAAAAATATTTAATAAATTATTTAACATTTTATTCAGTAACGTTTGTTGAAGACACAAATATTCGAGTAAAAGATCATTTTACGGACAAGTTTATCGAAAATATACAAAATAAATAATAAACGTTTTAAATAAATATTATAAAACGTTTACGAAAAATAGTCGAGTGAATACTCATTTTTATCAGAAAAATAATTTAGAAAACAATGGCACAAGTTTCGTGCGTTGAATCATCCATTACGTGGTCCAAATGAGTCCCGAACCAATATTTATAAAAGTTACTCAAATGTTACACTTTTGGCCCCTTGGAAATATTTACAAAGTAAACCCCGAACTTATTGGGACTTGCCACTTATGTTTTATAACTTTTATATATTTATATATATATATATAATTTATATACATTTTCTTTATTTTCATTTCATTTACATCTCTATTATACACACACACTAATATAAACTCTCTCTCTCCCAAAAATATCCGGCCCCGCCCACAACCTCCGGCTTTAGAAACACAAAAATAATTAAATTATATTTAATTATCACGTTTTATTAAATAAAAATATTTAATAAAATACTTAGCAATTTAATTAAAAGCGTTTGTTAAAAACGCGAATATTCGAGTTGAAATCCATTTTTCTTTTCTTTTCTATTCCAGACAAGGCGTAACCGGTTCACAAAATAAATAACAGATATTTTATTAAATGTTATAAAATATTTATGAAATATTATCAAGTGAATACTCATTTTTATCAGAAAAATGATTTGGAAAACAACGGCGCAAGTTTCGCGCGTTGAATCATCCGTTAAGTCGTTCAAACGAGTCCCGAACCGTTATTTAACGAAAGTTACACTTTTGGTCCCTGTAAAATTTTACACAACTTACCCTAAACTATTAAAACTTATCATATTTTTTTATAAGTTTTAATATATATATAAGTTATATTTTTTTTCATTTTCACTCTCATATATACACACACACATATAAACACTTCATCACTTCTCTCTCTCATTATTTCCGGCAGCCACCGGCCAGCCGTCGGATTCCGGCCACCACCACGCCGCCGCCGCCGGAAAAGTTTTCCGGCGGAGTTTGCCGACGAACCCAAAAAGGCTCCTCATCACTGGATCTATTCGATCCCCACACCCACTCTCCTCCACGCGCCTTTTCCCCCTCCGGCTGTCTCAGCCGCGTCGCCATTACCACCTCACCATCTCCACCCCTACGTCACAGCCGTGACGCCACCACCACCTCGTCTGCCGCCACCACCAAACCACCATCAAGGGTGCGTCGGGTTGTAGGTTCACAGCCACAGGTGCGTTTGGTTTTGGTAAACGACCCACAAGGGTTTGTTTGATTGTTATCACAGACTAGGGGTGTTTGTTTTATAGGTTATAAACATCAAAGGGTGTTCGTTTGGTTCTTCTTTTTAGCATCACTAGAGTGCGTTTGGTTGTAACAGCCACCCAAAGGGTGCGTTGGTTTGGTGTCCCGACCCACGGGGTGTTTGTTTCTGTGGCAGCCACCACCAATGAGGGTGTGGTTGGATTTGTATCACCCGAAAAGGGGTGTTGGCTGTGCATAAACCAAACGAGGGTGCGTATGGTTTTATAACCACCACAGCAGGTGGTGTTTGTTTGTTCGTTGACAGAAACAGCAGCCAAGGGAGGGGCTGCGTTCGGGTTGGGTTGTGACCACATAGGGTGCGTTTGGTTGCATCAGCGGGTCCGTTCGGTTTGTAGCCGCAGCTAAAGGCTGTGTTTGGTCTATATGTCACAACAAGGGGCGTTTGGCTAAAGACGGTCCAAAGAGGAGCGTTTGGTTGACTGTGTACCAGATTATGGTGCGTTAGGTTTGTGGCAGCCAACAATTAGGGAGCGTTTGGTGTATATGAGACGACAAATAGGTATAACTTAAGGTTTTAAAAATATTAAAACCGGACATAAATGGTGGTTTAAATTGGTTAAATAAATATAGTGTTTACTAATTGGTTTAATTTAGATATAATAACGTATAAATATTATATTTAGAACACGCAGACGTTTGAGATATTGGAAACGCAAATAATTGCAATATATATATTGATAAAGGAAAAACGTCGAGTTTTGCGAAAATGGAAATCGTTTTATAAACGGAAAGGTCATAACGAATTTATAGGAATTTCTATATTTATTAATGTGTCACTAAAACTGCTATCATTTTGGAAACCGATAAAGAGGCTAAGTTATATTTTAGAAATATATTAAAATATAACTATGCAATAACTTGATAACGAACGAAGATTATACGTTTACAATTAGACGACTGTTTCAGTCACGAACCGTCGAGGAAACGAAATATAAGCTATAAAATATTACTTTATATTTTATAATTATCAGCTAGAGGTAACCTAATAATTGTTGTAAAAGGCTTTACAAACATCGGTTAACTTAATTGAAAATCTTAAAACGTACGATTACGTTTACATAAGAACTTTTTGTTTAATTAAGTGGTGATTTCAGAAAATGAGTCAAACTAATTGGTTTAATTATTTTATTCACACTTATTATATAATACCTGCAAGGTATATTATACTTTTCAATAATCTTTGGATTGATTGTCTTTGTTATATAATTCACGGTAGGAATTATATAAGGGTTATTTTCATAAGTAATATATAAAGAATATATATTACACACTTTGCGTATATTTTTAATTTATTTATTTAACCAACCACCAAACCATTACAGCGTTAAATCTAAATCTTCATCAACGTGTAGCGTTGATGTAACCATTCATCGGGAAACCCAAATATATTATCCTAGGCTAGTGGATCTTAGCCGTTAAGATTAGTTGCAAATTCTTGATCGAGCCGCTTCGTCTTCCATTCGTGTTGTGCATATTAGATGCCTATCTGTCGATCCTTCTTCATCATCAATGTGAGTTCATAACCTCGCTTTTCAATCTTGCTTGTCTACAAACTCTTTACTTACTGTATTATCTTATAACAATGTGATTGTTTTTAAAGGATATTATGAGTTTCATAGCCTCACTTTTACTCGTTTTGGATAACGGTAGTTATATATATTTTTGGGATGAAAATATGCATCGT
>BQNB010176071.1:0-13098 GCA_026074375.1 Tanacetum coccineum
CAGAAAGTTTGGGAAAGCAAACAAGAGGACATAAGGCGTTCAATACCAAAAGCTCTCGTATTCTATGGGTCTCAAAGGAATCTAAATGAACCTCCAAGGTATTTGTATGACAAAAATCTATTCTTCTTGAAGAATAGAAATACTGAGGAGAAGAAGTATATTCTTTCACTCCACAAGATACACACAGAATCATTTCCAAAAGCTGATTTGGAAGAAAAGATGAATCGTTGGGTTCGAAAAGAATTCAAGAATTTTAATGAAGACGTACTATTGTCAATTTAACATTGGAAAGATTCATGGCATAAGAGAGTGTACAAGCAAAATCAAAGAAAAGTTAAAGACAATCCAAAAGACTATTTCTTCAATCACAGGATTACAGAAGTTGTCAGAATTACTACTGATCAACTATATGGTTTGGACTTCATGGAACAAATAATTATGATGAGAGAAAATGATAAACCGAATAGCTTTTCTGAAGCTGACTTCAAGTACCTGAACAAGAATGATATTGAAGACTTGTATTATCTCTGCCGAAACAAGAATGTCAACTATCGTGAAACCAAGTTGATGAATTCATTAATAGCGTTCATCAGAAGTCGTGTGATCTGGGAGAGAGTTCATGATATCTAGTTGGGTATAGAGAGTTATCAAATCAGGGTAAATTTAACCGCACCAACATTAACATTCCCTGGTATTAAAGCACATGAATTATATTCAATAGTAGACAATCCAAGTACGGGTTTGATTTACTTAAACAACAAAGATGAGAAATGGGTTATGTTTTTGGTGGAGATTGTTAAATTTTGTGATACAACGTTAGAAAGAGTCTTAAATAAAGTAAAGCTAAGGATCTTTCAAAATCAGTTCTAGAAGAAACCACCTCGGCTAGGTGAATTAGATCTTGACATAATGAGAGCATTCGAAAGAGAAATATCCAAGCGTCTAAGTCACCAACATCAAATGAGAAGGTGAGAATCATTTGTGAATAGAAGACCAATTCTGCCGATGAAAAAGCGTCTGTAATAATCAACCCTTAGGGGGAGATTGTTAGGTTTAAGAAAAGTGTTTATTATTAGATAAATTGGTCTTTGTATAGTTTATAGTTTTATTAGTAATTATATTGTAATAAAGTCTATTTTGGTCAAAGTTAAGTAAAGTTGACCAACGATAACATCAAATATTTAATACATTTTCATATCAAATTCCCATGTTTATTGCCTTGCTTTATAGCATTTTGGTACTTAATTCGTTAATATTTTGATTTTAGGTAATAAAAGGCATTGGAACGGAAAAGATGCAGAAAAATGGCAAAATAAAGAAAATACGACAAAAACCGCATTATAGAAGATATTACGGCGTAACGTCCCGCAAGAGTTACGCCGTAATCAATTATTTATAACAAAGATTTGGTGCTAACGAAGGCATTACGGCATAATGTTCCGCAGGAGTTACGCCGTAAAATATTTATTAAAGAAAATATTAATGCTGGCTAAAGGTTACGGCGTAGCTGTCGAAGTAATTACGCCGTAACATATTTTAATACTAATTGAAGAAATACTGCGTCAGAAGGTTTACGGCGTAACGTGGTCGATGCCGTTACGCCGTAATGATGACTCGTCACGGGGATGAAAGCTGTGCAAAAGTTATTAAGTTTCAAGGAAAAAGTGAATTTATAAAAGAACTTCAGGGGCCAAACTCGCCAAAAGACCAGAGATCACATTTACTATATATATGATATCAATTGATATCATTGAGGCATTCGTTCCTGGTGGTAGCCGACAAACAAGAAAAATGGAGAAAAGGTATTCGAGCAGCGGTATAGGGCAAACTAGGGGATCGAGAGCATTAATTCGGCACAACTTGTAATTATACTTCAACTTTTTGTGGTCAATTTAATTTTGTTATTTTGAATTATTGGATCCATCAATATAATTGTTGAAGTTATTTTTATTTGTTATGCTTTATTAATTGTTCATTTGCATTTAATTAATTAATTATCCTTATGATTATTAATTTATGATCTTATTGTTTTAGTTACACCTTTATTAATTTATGTAGTATGTTTTGAAATCCTTGAACTCCCTACTGGGTTTTGATATGAGGTTGAGTGTGTACGGAATAACTTTTGCTCTGCCAGCACTAACTATAATATTATCCTTACCAGTAGGAACTACATACCTACCAGCAGGAACTTTACTCTACCAGTAAGAACTACATACCTACTAGTAGCAACTATCTATTACAATATTCCTAACACGCAAGTTGTGCAAAAGTTATTAAGTTTCAAAGAAAAAGTGAATTTATAAAAGAACTTCAAGGGCCAAACTCGCCAAAAGACCAAAGATCACATTTACTATATATATGATATCAATTCATATCATTGAGGCATTCGTTCCTGGTGGTAGCCGACAAACAAGAAAAAGGTTATAACTAGACATTGCATATAAGATCATTGAATGCGATTATCCTTTCTAGTTGTCTGTCACTACACCATTTCCCTTTTCGACAGTAAGGCTTACCACCCAAGCATCCTGCAATAATTCTACTAAAAATCCAAATTGCTTTCTTTAATGCTTTCTTAGGTAGAAAATAATTTCGATTAGACAATTAGAGGCACAAACCATTCTTTGGGTCGACACTCGTGCTTACCAATCACTACACTATACACGATAGGGTACACTGCTCTTTAGTGCGTAGGAAATTCGAGGTAGTTAGGGTTTTATAAATGTAAAATCTGACGTGGTTTTATTTAAAAGAAATTACGCATCAACCAAGGTTTGACTAAATTTAGAAAAATAGAATAGGAATAGTAATAAGTATAAATACCCATCTAGGAGGGGGTATTTATACAAGTTTTTACATTTGTTACTTCACTTCTCCCTCCTATTTCTATTTTCTCTTTTGGAATAAAAACTTTAAAAATGATAAAAAATACTCTCTAGCTCCTCTCCTCTTATTCTATAACTTTCGTATGATATCTACTATGCAAACATGACATATAACAATACTAATCATAATCTAATAAAAATACTAATATAATTCTAACCCTAATATAATACAAATTCCCAGCGACCCCCGCTGTTGAGGCGGTAGTAGAGCGAACACCCAAACTATATCCAAACTCATCAAACAGAGCGAGCATGCGGTACTTGTTGAAAAACTTATAGATTAATTGAATAATGAGAGAATACAAATCCACCAAAACTAAACACCTTTTTATATTTTGCTTCTTTATTTGCTACTATATTGCTTGTTTCTTATAGCCGTGCAGCTCAATATATACATTACCACAAAACTCAGACCGAAATATGAAAACCTGTACAATTTAAAAAATGATCTCAATACCAAACCTAATATATTGATGGTAAATCAAATAGGATTCGGGTTACAATACCTCAATTCCATCTTGAAAAACATCAAACCAAACAACTCTTTTGAATAACAACGTCTTAAAATTCATCAAAGAAGGTGCGCGGGATAAATAATAAGATCCTGTTATATGGTAATACATTATTCAGTCATTAACAACATAAGAAATTAGATAGAATAGAAATTTAGTAATGATCAAAAGCATATTTCATTATATTAGATAAAAATAAAGAATGCTCTAATATCTATAACAAATAGTATAGAGTGCATAACGAAATGAGAGAAAAATAACATATTCTTAGCATAGTCGATTGTAAATAACCGTTAAAAATTAGTATGAGTCACAAATGAAGGATCAAAGACTACATGAAGAAATTTTAGAAATGGGACTCAATAACTTTTGTACGTGCTTCCGCAATCTTGAGTGACAGGGATGACATTATAGAGGGTAAAAGGATAATCTAACTTTATAAGATACATGTACTCATATGCATGTGTTATAAACGGGTCAATATTGTCACTACCTGTGCAGCACCAGCTCCATAGCCACTCGTAACCTTGTTAATGTCTACTCACACTGAGCCAGAGCATGCAAACAATTATTAAAAGATCATTATCAACATTTAAACTATAGTTCAGAAAAGTTTAGATGAAGAACGTACTTGTGGATGACTGAGAACCCTTGTAAGATCTTCAATTCTGACACCGTGATTGGCTAACAATATGTAACACGTGACAAAGTAAAAGATCATAGTTCCGGTGAATGCTACCTCCCAAAGAATTCTCAATAAGCAAAACTGCCATGTATGCAATCTAATTTTCACCTGCATCAAAGAATTCAAAGGAGGGTCAATGAAATTTCCCAAGGGTATTCTAAGTTTCTAACCAGTAACAAAATATAACCAAATTATCATAAGTTGTTAGAAAAAGTTGTTGGTGAAGCAATGTGTGATTTGATTAGATTATTTGGTAAAGCCCGATCGTCCTGTTTTATGTTGATAAACGCAACCCATCCGTGTCAGTCCAAAACCATTTTGACCCGAGGCTACAACTGCATAAGTACATTAGAAACAGCAACAACATTCCCATCTGCACAAAAAACATGCATTTTTCCATACGAACTCTCCAAACTCAAAAAGATTTTATTTCAAACTCAAAAAAGATTAACGAAGATGTAATATGTACCTCTGTCTACAACAGGAAGATGTGAAAAAATCCATCATTCATGATATGCAGGGCCTCAACGATTAGTGTATCAATGGTAGCACTTTGTGGGTTTAGAGTCATCACCTAACAAAGTAAATGATGTATGAGCATAAAATGTTCAGAAAATATTGCAAAAAACCATAGAACTATTCTAATCAGGAGGAAGACCTTGTGCTGTAACTCGCATCAAAATATCCCTTGATCTAATATACATATAAATTACATTTTAAAAAGTAAAAAATCAAATGATTTTTACATGAATATATGTAATTAAGATACTAATGTATCTTACGACACAAATCTGCGTGGTTTGTTATCAGCAGTTACAAATCTGCGTGGCTTGCGACACAATTCTAATGGCAGCAAAAACGACGTTGGAGTGTGGATTTAACTCTGCCATTGTAACTGACAATGGCAGAGTTAAATATCCACAACCCAACGTCGTTTAGCTGCATTAGAATTGTGTCGCAAGCCTGGAAGATTAACATAATTAAGGTATAAGTAACTTATTATTTTGCGAAAGGTGGTAAAAACGAAGTAATGAAAAGGTATAACCTACTTTGAATTTTCTGATATTATAGTCGATAAAGAAAGCTTCAAGAGTCGCTTTGGGAAATGACCATATTCGGAACAAAGATGAATAAGGAACCAAGGTAGATGACCCTAGTTGCCTCCCAAAACAGGCAAATTATAATTCCAATCAAAAGGGGAAGGGGTCAAAACAAGCTCGGGTCAAAACGGGCTATTTATAAAAATACACCCAATTACAAAATAAATTCCTAAACCAAACACCCCCTTATTGTTTAAATAACCAGATAATGGATAAGCAAACATTAAAGTTGAATATATTAAAACAAAACGTCTCCAATGTTCAAATCTCCAACTGACAAAATGAATCAAACATTTAGGTTGAGTATACTAGACAAAACAAACAACTAGATATAACGTCTTCAAAACTTAATCAATAGTGTTCTTCAATCCGCCCTAGAGCTTAGACTTGTATAGTAGATCAGCAAATAGGCGCCATTTTGAGACATATGTTCCTGAAATGAACAAAAGTATTTGATTGTAAGTCAAAAAATTTGGTGACAAAAAGGCAACGCTAGTGGTTTTCTAGATACGGTGATATGAGGCTGGATGGAGTAAGAGTGCAAAACTCACCATCCAGCTCAGCGCCACGTCAGTTTTCTCTCTCTAACTTTACCACTCATCTTTCAACCGTTTTAACACTCACCTTTCAACTAAACTCACCTTTCATAAAAATATTCACTTTATATAAAATAAACCCCACTAAATACCCACACACACTCACAAACTATCACTAAAGAAAGAACAAAAATTTTCTTAAAGACTCATCACATTACGAGCATTTAGTCAGCAAAGCAAATATGCGCCAGCAGACGACTTACTCACATAGATCATTGGTATTCATAGAAAATGTCACCGAGCAAGGTCCACTTTTTCACATAGTACTTTATATGTTCATCCTCGACAGCCCCACTTCCACGTATAAAACAAACCTAGCGATTTATTTATAGACTCTATAAAAGATCTCACATATACACATCAACACCTCAAAAGCCAATTAACGGTCACAACACTCACAGAAAATACAATCAATCTAGTTCAACTGTAAACCTTTAACCTACAACACATTCTAAATCAATATCAATACGATAAATAACACTAGCATATGCCACTGATCTTCATAATCCACAAAAATGTTTTTCATAACGCACACTCACACCTAACACCATATACCTTTGTACTACCTACATATGAATTCACATAAACTTTGCGTACAAGTTACGTGACAACACAACACCGCCATCCACACCAAAGTTACCTAAACAAGCCTCCAGAAATGCATCCGAACGCATAGCAATAAATTTACTATAAATATTCAATCTGACAGATTAACCCACAAAACATACAATTATTTGCAGAAGGAAGAAAATATCTTACCCCAATCAAATACCACTCCCAAGTGCAATATGAGGAAACCTCATACGCCTCTAACAGCCGACTCAGCTCCTTAGCCAAAGTAGAATAATTCCCATCTAAAAGGCTTTCTGTAGCTATTAAATGACAGGTCCTCATACGAAAACAAAAGCGAACATGCTGTCTACGACGACAAAATGAGACACCAAAAATCTTTAAGTATCTTACTCACGTATGGCAATCGCGCTTATGGCAACAAAACATAGCTCTTTCGCGTTTACGGGACAAAACTAAAACAGATTGTTAGATAGTTCAGGTTATAGAAATACATCTCCAATAACAACTACAAGACAGACAAATAACGCAGAAAATTCAAGGAACCGAAAAACTACTGTTTAAAACACAACTAATCGAGGAACGCAATATCAAATGAAACAAACAATTTTCCTTAAAAAAAATACCGCCATCATACCAACATGATGTTTATTACACCATCTGTCTAGAGCAGGCATAGCATCATATTTCAAGAAATACTGCATTTACAAGTCATATAGTAATCTCAAATAAACACATTAGAACTCCAATACTATATAACACAACATACACCCACATACCCTTACTAATTCCACCCAGAAAAAAGCCTACACACCCCTACCTTTACTCCCACACACAACAAAATTTTCAAAGAATCCCATTACTATACCAAACCATCATATCCTCTCACTTTAATACTTTGGCACTATCTCCAATGAAACAGCCCATCCTAAAAGAGAGCCAATCAAACATAACAATACCGAAATCTCACCATACCACCTATCATAATCACTCTTAATAAACTAGTTAGAACTGCCACGGGATAAGGGTCTCAATAAAATTCCAGTGCGGGGGGTGTATAGCTATATATAGACTAGCTCTCCTTGTTGATGAGACAGATTGTTTACTTTCTAATCAGGTATTTGCACACAACCAACACAGATGTGTACGTGACTTACGAAGCACACGCTCTTCAGAGCTGGTTCTATACATGAGTAGGGTTGTTATTGGCCCCAATTGTGACAAACCATCAAGAACTTTTAGGAACTAGAAATAAAAATAATGATAGCTATAGGAACAATCACACGAGCAGAATTAGAATGCAAAACAAACCACAGAAATAAACGCGAAATATACTGACTTTAAAAGTGACAGCCCTTGCAAGGCCACACATCTAACGCCACATAAATACTGCTTCTCGACTTTAACAAGACACCTTAATCCATTCAATCGGCTGGTGCCCTACTGCTCACACCACAAATATACCAAAAACCGGGAAATTTCTATCTCAACCCATGTCTTAGAGTACGAGTACTGTCTATGTACCCCTTCTATCTTTCCACCTCGCTCACATCTTGTTATCTCCCAATAGCCAGGCAAACTCATGTGAAATCCTTAATAACTACACTTCAGGGTCCTTCGACCTGCTTTGTCATAATATATCAGTAACGTCATCCCTACAAGTCACATAGACAAATTTGCGAGTCGAACAGTCAAAACTCATTACAACAACGCATAAGTTCTCCGAACGTTAATCCTGAAGAACGATTCAATAACCCTGACACGTTTATGTGCCATATACCTTTCAAACGAAAATGGCATAACCATTGCATTGGGAGAGCTTTAATAATTCTTCATATAACAACGAATACCTCCGTAGAGACGTGTTAATCAGTAAACGCAGGTTAGTAAGGACACAACAAACTCCAACGCGTTGTTAGAATACCATGACAAAATTCAGATATGGACAAAGCTTGCACAAGATAATATGCGATTATAACAATAATATAAATACGGTAAGAGCATTCTACTTAAGAATAAATCCAACAGATTTGACTTTCAGGTCGCCAATAGGGGCAAGAGTTATTTAATCAATATAACCTATCCCCCCGGATCTTATAATATTTCCACCTTTCGATTTGGGGGGGGGGGGGGGGGGTAAAAAATAAAATTTTATTTATTTTTATTTTTAAACTAACCTGAACATTGAACAAGACAAGCTGTCTTACAAATTTGCTCATGCTAACTGCATTTTGTTCTACATCACCATCAAGGAGGTTTCTTAGGATGTTCTTCCGTCAATTTGCATGCTCACATCATCAGGATCATCACCATAATGGTAAGTGTATTGAGGTTTCAGAATCCCACCATCAGCAATCAGATTTTGTATCAAACCACGACTAAAGATCATACTTTCCTCCGTGTAAAGTGATATATAATACATAGAGAGCAACTCCTCATCCGGCAAAGAATCAGGAAGGTTCTAAAAACATCAAATGATTCCTTCATTGCAGCACAAGCTTGATGAGGCCATATCCTCATCATGTATACCCCATCTTCCCAGCTTTGTTTATCCTTTCTCGACTTAAACTCTTTGGCTGCTGCCTTGATGAATAGTGGGTTATTGCCACAACGACGGAGAATTTTAGTAATAAGTGATTTAATACTTGCCTTTTCTAAAAATTCGGGACATCGAATGATGCTATGGAACAAATATCTAGATTCTTCATCATCCAATTTTGGCACACCGATGCATCTTGTGCCAATGGGATCACATAATATGTGAGGTTGATTTGTAGTGATCACCATTGAGCTGCCAATATGGGTAGTAGGGATCCCAATAGCCTTTAGGTCTAATTTCTCATTCACGTCATCAATGAGAATTAGGAATTTATAACGTTCAAGCTTCATACGAATCTGGATATTTTTGTTTTCTCTCGGGTCGATAGTCAACTTAAGTCGACATATTATTGATCATCACATCCTGTTCATTGTTGAAACCTCCACCCATAACACAATGTCAAACAAGTCTTCAACAGTCGGATGATCGTTTACAGTTTATAAGATGGTTGTCTTACCGCTACCAGGGAATCCACTTAATCGGATAAAGTTGAACTCGTTATTATTAGAAAACAAGGACACTATTTCTTCAACCGGGCGTTGTAGAGATGGAAAACCATTGATTTGTGGAGGAAACATCTTCACAACCCTAGGAAACATCTTTTCAACCGGATACTAATAATAGTCGAAGACGACAAAACCTTACCGTTTTAATAGTTAGCCCAAAACCAAAAAGAGATGGCCCACCTAATATGACCCGGCCCGAAAAATACAATACTATGAAAAAAATGTCATAAAATCTTAGTTGTAGTTGCACTTATAAATCAGCCCCGCCGTAATGAGCGGGTAGCTTCACACTTGTTATACTCAAATATCACTAAAATGAATTATTACCATGCTATCAAGTACTAACTAGCACTTTTTAACAACATGATGATAAAACAAGGAGACTTAAAAGTATGTCGCATGTTTTTTTTTAACATTGTAGAAGAGAAGATTATAGAGAAGAATTTGTAATCGTTATATTTGAAAAACTATAGAAGTTATTGTAGTCCAATTTTCATCTAATATTATTGACCATGTATTTAGGAGGTGGATTCACATATATAGTGGATGTATCCTTCATGAGAAAATCTTATACTATACAAGATTGAGTTGGGGGATTTGAATGTGCAGTATTAATGACATAGTGTATTGATAGAGCATCAAGTTTAAACAATGATTGAGGCATGAAAACTTAACAATAACCCATTTACTTCCTCCAAACATAAAGAGTCGCACCGGTTACAACAATAATTACAGCAACAATCAATACCAAAGATGATGGAGTTAAATACCATTCAATCACCAAAAAAAAAGCTTCACCACCAAGAAACACATATCATCTTTCTATAAACTTTGTGTAGGTTTTCAGGTTTTCGATTTCAATCTCCTTTTGATTTTGAGATTAGGGTTTATGTGAGAATTAGGGGTTTTGTTAATTTTGTTTTTTTGGGATTATTTTTTACAGGTTACTTTACTTTTGCAGGTTTTGGTTTCCAATTTCTTTTGATTCTATTAGGGTTTCAATTAAAAATTAGATTAACACGAAATTTAGGGGTTTTGTTTCGTTTAGTTTGTTTTGATGTGGCTTGGTTTAATATTAATTTTGTTTCTTTTTATTGATATTTTTTTCAGGAGGGACTGAAGGTTTTTAAGGTATTCATATGATCTTTAATCTCATAAGTGGACACCTTTTTGGTTATTTAGTGTGCAGATTTTATCTTTAAGTTGATTTGTTGGTATTTGGAGGTTAATTTAAGGTTCTTGATTAGTTTAAGCTGTTGAATATATGGTTTTTTAGGTACGTTTTTGGTTATATGGTGTAAAGATTTGACCTTTAGGTTTCTTAATTATAAAGTTGTCAATTTATAGTTTTTAGGTGCCCATTTGGTTATTTGTTGTAATGATTTGATCTTTAAGTTTAGCTGTAGCTTTCTTGAAAGAAACTTGGGTTTCTTGATTAGTATAAATTGTTTAAGTAGTGTTTAGTTTCGTATAAGAAATGTATGGGACTTGCGCCTGTTAAAATTTTGTCACTACGTTAAATGTATCAAGGTACTTCTTTTGATCCTAGGTTAACTTATTTAGCAAAGGTAGTATTTTCAACCCAGTTATGAATAGGTCGGTTTAGGTTATGCCTTAATTTTTTTAAAGATTAACTCAGTAACTGGGTCTGTTTGCAGCCATATTGAAATTCAAAAGTTACTTTGACCCGATCCCCTTTTACAGTTCTGAGCCCAATTGTTTATTACATGCCCGAGTTCCGTAAAGATATAGAATAGTCGCGCGCTCAGCCTTTTAGCCACGAGTTACAAACGCACACAGCTCGGTATAGCGTGAAGTCGTGTGATGCTGTAAAGGACTACATGTTTGATGCAGTTTGTATAGCCATCTTAGATATCTTTAACTTGACTTTTTGAAAGCAGTAACTCTAAAGTTTCCACTCAACTAAACTTACTATCATTTTAATTCTTTGTGCAAATATTAGTTTAACCTTGAAGGTACATGTCATGCAACTAGGTGGCAGTTGTCGATGATGTCATCCCATAAGTAGTCATATTGGTAATGTTCATGTGTATAATGAACTCGAATTCGTCAACTAATGTATATGTTTATTGTTTATAGAAAGACTGAAGAAGTTGTTTCCGGTCTTGAAAAGATTGATGACTTTATGGTTTGTTTGTTGCTTTTTAAGGAGGCTTCTAGATATAAATTTGGCTCTAGCTCCACCGCAACAGTTTTATTAATAGCAGATAGTCAAATTTTAGCTACCAACGTTGGAGAGTCAAAGTCTTTCCTATGCTCTGAGACGTTCCAGCCTCCTTGCGAGGCTAAAGGTAAGAAATAACCTCTTATTTAAGAAGTATTCTGATTGAGAGATATAAGCAAAAAATCAATTTAGCATGACTGAAAATACATGTAATTATGCCATAGCAAGATTAATAAAGTCATCTATCTTTGTACTGTTACATACTCACATACCACCTGCATGATTATGCCCGTTGAAAGATCTGATTGTCAAAGATCCCTTCATGCATTTCTAACAATGAAGTGCTTATTGTAAATGGAAGCTACTTTGTTGAGATTGTACAGAAAGAGAAGACGTGATAGGGCTTCAGCACGCATAAAAGATTATGGAAACTTCAAAGTGGCAGCATCAGACAGGTTACCCCATTTTTCTGCTAAAGAACTGACCATGGATCATCAACCTGACAGGGTTGGTGAAAGGTCTAGAGTAGAATCGTCTGGAGGTCAAGTCTCTAAGTGGGGTGGTGTATCTCGAGTGAATGGTCATTTGGCTGTTTCACGTGCTATTGGTGATTTGCCCTTCAAAAGGTGAGCGTTACATTTAAAAATTGCAAAAATTAAGGTAACCAACTTGGTCAATTTTTTTATTTTGGGTTACCCTCTATGTTTTCACCCATATAAAGATTATCAACATTAAAAAATGGAGAAAAAAAACCTCAGACTTGCAAATTATATAATTTATTAAATCGTACCCGAGTATTGGATAAAAATTATGATAAACTGACTTTCTTTCTATCTGATATGGCCCTTGAGAATTGGTTAACTTAATATATTACTACCATATATTAAATATTGGAAGTTTGTGCAAATAAAGAATGTTGCCCAAAACAAAAGTGAAACCAAATGTGGCCAGTCTCTTCTTATTTATGTAATTTTCCCTTCGAATGATTGTTGTGCGACTGGGTTTGGATTGACATGCGTAACAAAATGTAGATAGTATATTATTCTTTTAAAAGGAAGCCTTCATTGCTTTAGAAATTTTTTGCGGGAAGTTAGGTTCGCTTATAATGAGTGAAGGCCACAAACTATGAACACTGGATATTTCATTATCTTTATTATATTATGCTTATAGGGATAACTGAGTAGGAGAGTCTGTTCAGTCTTATTGCAGTAGTAATGTTATGCTTTTTCACATCAAAAATTCAACATAGTTTGCTGTAAACCCCCATAGTTATCAAACAATTGTATTTCTTTTATGTGCATATTGTGATGCGATAGGTTGAGGGTAAACCAAAAATCCATTTTTGTAAAAAGTGTGAATTTGTGGTTTGGTTTAAATAAGAGGTGGAAATTTTGGATGATTCAGTTATGAAAGGGTTGTGTTATGCTTATCTCAAAAGCGCCGACTAAACAAAATTT
>BQNB010176072.1:0-13098 GCA_026074375.1 Tanacetum coccineum
AAAACTAAATTCGAAGATTAATTTTTAAAAATATAAAACTTAAGCTAAAAATTATATAAAAATACTTTTTATAAGCAGAAAAAGTGCAGAAATTTGATTTTATAGAAAGCCCCAATTTTTATCAAGTAATTAAAAACTAATTTAAGAAATTAAACTAAAAACCTAATTAATTATTTATTAAAACTTATTTTTTATAAAACTTAAACTAAAAACTGCCAAAACACATGGGCCAAAAGTGACTAAAATAGAAAGATAAGGGTAGGCGGGTGAATATTAAAGTTTATATAAAAAGCACAAAGTTTGACCTAATGACAGAAATAGTCCCTTAACCTAAGGATTTAACTAGACTAACAATTAACTAACAAAGGACTTACTACGAAAATTAAAAGGACTAACAGTGTAAATTTAATACTAACTGAAACTATAAAAATGGACAAAACAAGCCCTTGAAGCAACTAGCAATTAACAACCAGCATCCTTTTTTAATCAAAAACAGCTTATTAACTAGCTTTTTAGGAACAACTTTTATAAACCTTAATATCTAACTTATTTGTAATAAGCTGGTTAAGCTTATCAGCTGATAAGCTTCTAAAGCTTAGTATTCCACCTCTTAAACTACATAAGCAAGGCAAACTAAAAGCACTTAACAGATTTTACTACTTAATAAAATCCACTTATCAAACTTAAATGCAAACAGCTTATCTACTCTATTGAAACTTAACAGCTTATTAAGAAAAAGGAAAGAAACAAATGTAAAACTTATTAGAACTTAACTAGTGTTTACCTTAGTTTTCCAGCTAGAACAGGTAAGCTTAACAGCTTCTTATAAGCTTATGGCTTAATCCACATAAGCTCATATCGAACCAACAACAATCCTAACTAACCTATGTGCTATCCAATAGCTCTAAACCCCTTGTTACCATAGCAGCCATCCAATTCCATGTTGGTAACAAGCCTTGATCAAATAACAGCAATAACAAACACAAACAACATGATTTCGACAGAATTTAAATGAAACAATTTAATATGAAATAACACTTTTATTAATACTGAAATAAGTTTCTTACAATAAAAATAACAGGAAAATTGAAATTACATAAAGACTAATTAACAACTTGAATCGAAAAGATTAAACTACTTAAAAAAATAAAACTGAAAAAATTTAAAACACTAAAAAATTACATCCCTCAGTGCTGGAATGAGGGGTATTTATACCCGAACTTGAGCTTCTCGATCCTTCTTCTTGCTTCAATCTTGGCCCTTGGTTCTTTCTCTCTCCTTGTAAGCCGTAGATGAGTATCAACCCGGATCGATGATGTGGACAGTGTGTTAGATATGTGAGTGTATACACTCACATACGTCACATCATCCAATCAAATCGCTTCTTTCAGCCACGGTGGAATGGGTTAGGGAATGGGATGATAGTGATGGATGGGTTAGGCTTTGTGAGAGGGTCATTAACCCTATGGTTAATTAGTGTGTGGGTGAAGGGTTAGTAAACTAGGGTTCTTGGGGTGTTCATGAGTGTTCGTGTGTGAGTGAGTGTCGATCGTAATTGGGGGTAAATGAGTGTACAGTAAATGTAAAAGGGGTTATAAGGGTACCCGGGTTTGGTCGGGTTAATGGTTGGGTTATTGGGTTGTGGCTTGAGTTGTGATTGGATGAGAGGTGGGTATTGGGTTTATTTGACCCGGCTCATTTGACCCGCGCCTTTTAGATCTTTGGGATAATTACACCTCCGGCCCTTGTGTTTGGGCAAGCACTATTTTAGCTTAAAAATAACTTTCATAAATTTCAGCTTATGAACAACTTTGGGAAATTGCATATTTGGCCCTTGTGTTTATGGAAACAATGGAATGGGGTTTTGGTTTTGACTGTGGTTTCTTGCAATTGACTGTAGAAGGCTGAGGCATGATTTCTCTGGCTTCGGCTTTGAGATCTTTAGCTTCTTGATCACTCATCCGTTCTCGTGTTCGTTTTTGACTGATTTCTTGTGATATTTGACATATCCATACCTGCACACATAAAACTCAGATACAAGCACATTTTTGCCATTTTTGATCCGTTTTGGGTTTATTTGGGCCTTTTTAAGCATAAATAGATATGTGTAATCTACACTTATCAAAATTCCCCAAACTAAACGATTGTGTGTCCTCACGCAATATCACATGCCTTATAACCAAATACCTCGAAAATTCCCCAAACTAAACCTTTGAAAAGTAGCAAAGAGTTTTGTTTAAGAGATCACAAGTTATAAAACACCCGACTTCCCATTTTCTAAGATTTTTCTCTTTTTATGATTTTTCTTGATTATTAACTACCTAACTACAATTTATTTGTTTTGACATAATGCAATGTTTTCATTACCACATTGGTAACTTTTAGGATCATAGAACAAAAAGCACAATTAAGCGTCTAAAAGATAACTTCATCATCCCCGATTTTTCACTTTTCCCATGCCAAGCTTAAAAACAAGATCACCGTTAATTACAAGTCATGACACTAACACTACTCATTGAATATAATTGTGTACTTACTTTTCCTCCCGCAAATTCTACTTTTGTATCTCAGGATTTTACTTAAGTCATATACCCGAAGGCTCTTTAAGACTTTTGTTTCGATATCTTATTAATTCCAAAAATAAAGCGTGATGGTAAAGAACGCAATAATTAGCTCTTAGCCCTTTTCAAAAGATCAAATGCAATCAAGAATAAAGTCCACATCGAGGCGACCAAAATTTGGCTTTTTATTAGGCTACTTAAGCAAGGCACCATTCATGTCATATACCTAGGCTCTTTAAGACATGGAATGACCCAATCTCATTTGCACCATATACCCTTAGGCTCTTTAAGGCACAAAACAAGACAAAAATTAAGCAACATTATTATTCCTCAGTCCTTTAGTAGGCTACAACATCGGCCACGCCTCCGACACGATGCAGCAAACATATTTCGACTTTGGATTATATAAGTAAACACCGGTGCCTTTTATCTCGAAGCCACATCGATAGCGAGTCGACAAGAGGGTTCTTCTACTTATTATGCACCGGAATTACCTTATATGAAAACTCCAACATCGGGCCACGCCTCCGACAGAGAAGTAATGCTGGCAGTAGATACTTTATTATATTTTTTGTTATTTTTATGCCAAATTAATATTCCTGATGTGTACTCATCCAATACATAGGAACTAAGAAAACTTCTATTAGGCTTTTTAACCAAAAAAACCATTACAACTCTATTTATTAAATTTAATAGTAGAGGTAGGGGGGGATGGAACATGCTAAGGAGGAAAAAGCCACAAGTAATACATATGAGCTTGAAAGAAAACCAACTATTCTACGTTTAATATCATGACTTATAAATAACACTATCATTTCTCGTTCTTCACAAAAGAAATTTTGCAAATACTTAGCCTTATAAAATCCAACTTGGCATATTTAAAATCTACTTGAGATTAGCACAAGTCTTCATTTACTAACGATTCAAGTCTAGCATGTTTAAAGTCTATATGAGACTAGCACAAACTATCATCATTAATTGTTAAGGGAAAAAGCTAGAACTCTACACGTACGATCGGGTCAAAAATTACTTCTTATTCTTACCAGCGGAAAACCTACATTTTTTGTCTTATTATTATTATTATTATTATTATTATTATTTTTTTTTTTTTTTTTTTTTGATTAAAAATTTAAAATTTTTGCTATTTTTGTGGGAGAACCGGGTACGTGGAGAAAAACACATTAGCAAGCAAAATCAAATCGTTAGATTCCCTCCCCAAATAAATGGAAAACATTGTCCAATGTTTAAAAGTTGGTTCCTACGAAAATCTAGCGTTTATTAAAGTAGACAAAGATAATTCGTTAATCCATAAGATAAAAGGATATTGATCTCCCAAACTAATTTCAACAAAGTGATGAGAAAACTCGAGTGCACGGAATGAGGCATCGGTCACGAGAGGATTCTTGAAAATGTTGGGTTAAGCTTGCCAAATCATATACTCAACAACAAAAAACGAAGAGGATGGGCCCCTCAACATCACAACACATTAGAGGTTAGAAAATAAAATAGAAAATAAAGGATAAGCATGGGGTGAACTCCCACGAAGCGCTTTGTTTTTGATTACCGAGTCGCAGCCTCGACTCGATCCCTGAATTTCAGTTGTCCTTAGGAGGAGCAATACTTTGAAAAGAAACTGTTTAGAAAATGCCACTGGCTCTTAGAAATGTGACTATGCCAGGGTCAAAAATGGTGTCTTCATTCTCGAAGGAGACAATTGAGGAAATGAAGGGTAAATCTGAAACAAGGGTGGGTAGAATACTGGTCATAAAATCATGAGATTTAGAAACACCCTTAAACTCTTTGATTATCACAATACCCGCTTTGGGTTCAAAACATTTCTCAATATCCGGAGGTTCTGGTGGAGGTCGAGGAATTGACGGATCATCTTGGTGATCAAGATTAGGTGACTCATTAACTTCATCTTCAGAATCAGCATCTTCAACACCAGGCGGAAATAATATTGGAACAAGGAGAATTTCATCTTTCTTGAGTGGGTCACTATTCTTCAACGGGGATAGGAGATATGGGAAGAGACATGTTAACTGAATTTTGATGAAAATTTCCCTGGGAAGTTGAAATTTCATTAAGCACTGTCATAAGACTAAGATATTCCTCAAATTCACGATCATTCCTCGCAGGAAGTGTTAAAGGTTCACCGGCGAACTCATGGTGAAGAGGATCACTCCTTGGAGAAAAAGTAATTGAAGATTCATTCTGTTCTGGCTCATGATCGGAGGTTACTTTGGAATCGAGATTATGGGAATCATCATCACTAAGTAGATTATCAAGAAAAGCTATGTCTCCTTCTGAATCGAAATATCCTTCCTCTAAGTTAGAAGATACTTCCATAGCTAGAAAATCATCGATCTCATCATTATCGTCTTCAGGAGCAAAACACAACCTTGTCGGATAGAGGAGTGTTGAGAAAGACTGGCTCATAAGGAAACGTTGGAATTTTTAATCTCGACATCTTTCTTGAATTTCTCTTCAGCAAGTCCTTCTTGAGAGTTGAATCATCATTACCCGGTGGTAACGAATTAAGAGGAGCAAGTTCATCGGCGAACTTCACAAAATTATCACTAGTCTTCACCGGAGAAGAACTAGGAGAAGGATCATCAGAATGAGTAGTGGTACTGCCACTAAACGGATCATCTTTTGAAAAATCGATAACAGAAATGGCATGAACAAAATTCTTTTCCTTGTTTTTCTCAGATTTTATCGGCATAGTAAACAGTTCATTTTTTCCTACCTCTTAAAGTTAATTTTTCCTCGTACAAATCAATGAGAGCTTTTGCGGTTCGAAGGAAGGGTCTTCCTAAAATAATAGGCACTCTCGGGTCAGGTTCAAAATTAACCACCACAAAATCCGCAAGAAAAGTGAAATCATCGACTCTAACTACAACATCCTCGGCTATGCCCAGCGGGTGATCATACTTGCCCGGTTTAATATACGTATTTTATATATATATCTTTGTGAGTGGAATTGTCCAAGGGATACTTGGGGATTTCCTTAATTTCTCTATAAGTATATTATTTTATACGTGTGTAAAACTACGAATCAGTTTAATGTTTAAAGTCGGGTTCCTACGAAAATCTAAGCCGTTTATTAAGTAGACAAAGATAATTCGTTAATCGATAAGATAAAAGGATATTGATCTCCCCATACTAATTTCACTTCAAAGGATGATAAAACTCGAGTGCTCCGGAATGAGGCATCGACACGAGGGATTCTTGAAATGTTGGGCTTAATCTGCAAAATCACTAACAAAAACAACAAAATCGTAGAGAGGGGCCCATCAAATCACAACACATTAGAGGTTAGAAAATAATAGTAAATAAAAGGATAAGCATGGGTGAACTCCACGAGCGGCTTTGTTTTTGATGACGAGTCGCAAGCTCGACTCGATCCCTGAATTCAGTTGTCCTTAGGGAGAGCAATACTTTGAAACATGAAACTGTTTAGAAAATGCCACTGGCTCTTGGAAATGGACTATGCCAGGGTGAAAATGGTGTCTTCATTTCTCGAAGGAGACAATTGAGAAATGAAGGGTAAATTCTGAAACAAGGGTTGGGTAGAATAACTGGTCATAAAATCTGAGATTTAGAAACACCCTTAAACTCTTTGATTATCACAATACCCGCTTTGGGTTCAAAACATTTCTCAATATCCGGAGGTTCTGGTGGAGGTCGAGGAATTGACGGATCCTCTTGATGATCAAGATTAGGTGACTCATTAATTCATCTTCAGAATCAGATCTTCAACACCTAGGCGGAATTAAATCATCTGGAACCAAGGAGATATCAATTTTCTAGAGTGGGCTCTCTATCTTCAACGGGGTAGGGAGATATGGAAAAGAGACTCGTTAACTGAATTTTGATGAAAATTTCCCTGGGAAGTTGAAATTTCATTAAGCACTGTCATAAGACTAAGATATTCCTCAAATTCACGATTATTCCTCGCAGGAAGTGTTAAAGGTTTACCGGCGAACTCATGGTGAAGAGGATCACTCCTTGGAGAAAAAGTAATTGAAGATTCATTCTGTTCTGGCTTTCATGATCGGAGGTTACTTTGGAATGAGATTAATGGGAATTCATATCACTAAGTAGATTATCAAGAAAGCTATGTTCCTATCTGAATCGAAATATCCTTCCTCTAAGTTAGAAGATACTTCATAGCTAGAAATCATCGATCTCTCATCATTATCGTCTTCAGGAGAAAACTCGAATCCCCTTGTGGATAGTGGAGTGTGAGAAAGATGGCTCATAGGTAAAACGTTGGAATTTTTAATTCGACTTCTTTGAAAATTATCTTCAAGCAGTCATTCTTGAGAGTTGAATCATCTTACCCGGTGGTAACGAAGCAAGAGGTGCAAGTTCTCGGCGAACTTCACAATAATTATCACTAGTCTTCACCGGAGAAAGAACTAGGAGAAGGATATCAGAATGAGTTGTGGTACTGCCACTTAATCGATATCTTTGAAAAATCGATAACAGAAATGCATGAACAAAATTCTTTTTCCTGTTTTTCTCAGAATTTTATCGGCTAGTAAACAAGTTCATTTTTTCCTACTCTTAAAGTCAATTTTTCTTCGTACAAATCAATGAGAGCTTTTGCGGTTCGAAGGAAAGGTCTTCCTAAAATAATAGGCACTCTCGGGTCAGGTTCAAAATTAACCACCACAAAATCCGCAAGAAAAGTGAAATCATCGACTCTAACTACAACATCCTCGGCTATGCCCAGCGGGTGAGAAATGGAACGGTTGGCAAGCTCGAGTGTCATACGAGTAGGAGTCAAAGCTTCAAGCTCAAGTTTCTTGTAGATAGAATAAGGTAAAAGATTAATGCTAGCTCCTGAATCGGCTAAAGCACTAGTCCTTTGAGTTCTTGTAAAGCACATGGGATAAGACATTTTCGGATCTTCGAGTTCTCGGGAAACTTTGTTTCATGATGATAGCGGAACATTCAGCATTCACAGTTGTGAATAGCGATCTCCTCACGCTTCTTTTGTTTCTTAACAAGAGTTAAGCATTGTTAAACTTTGGCATTTTTTTTTTTTTTTTTTTTTTTTTTTTTTTTTTTTTTTTTTTTTTTTATTTTTTTTTTTTTTTTTTTTTTTTTTTTTTTTTTTTTTTTTTTTTTTTTTTTTTTTTTCGACAAGAGCATCTTTCAATCCAATCTCTAAACGAAGTTGTTTGAACATTTTCAAAAACCGGCTATATTGAGCACTTGGTTTATCGTGTTCTCTCACTTTCATCCTCTCAGGATATGGAAGTTTAGATGGGTATGAATTAGGATTAGGATCAAGATTAACGGTTTTCTTTGCTTTTGGTTTTGGAAGTTCATCCTCCAAAATGGAATCTTTCTTTCCCCCGGAGTGGGACATGTGCGTATTTTCCAAATTTGGATTTTGCACTTTTTCCGTGAGGTCTCCGGTTTTGTTCAGGTTCTTTTTGAGGTTTTGAAACATCGGGTGAAGGAACAAGAGGAATCGAAGGTTCTTCCAAAGTCTTACCGCTCCTTGTGGTGATTGCATTAATTTGCTGACGAGGATTAGTTACAGTTTGACTTGGTAGAGTACCCGGACTTGAAGTAGAGGCTGAATTTTTGAAATTATCACAAAGACTTGTCAACAAACTTGTAACATTAGCCATTTGATTCTGCAATCCTTGATTTTGATTTTGCACATTCTTCAATATCGCATCATTTGCTTTAACGTAGCTTTCAAAATCTGTTTTCAAAACACTATTTGTTGGAGGTTGGTGAGGTAAAACTTGATTGATTTGTGGTTGATTGGTTGGTGTTTGATATGGTGGAGCTTGATAAACTTGATTTTGGTTGTTTTGACGGTTTTGATTAAAGTTTGTTCCACGGTTTTGGTTGAAATTAGAATTGGTTCCTTGATAACGGTTTTGGTTGGTTTGGACATTTGGTTGATTGAAACCCGGTGGTCTCATTTGACTTGCCAAATTGAAAGGTTGGTTTCTTTGGAGAAAATTACCAACAGCTGCGGTTTGTTGAAATTGTTGGATGTTGTCATGAAAAACGGGAAAATCGTTTCCACCTCGAGTTAACGGACAAAGGTTAAAATTGTGATTTGATCCACAAGTGACACAAACTTCCTCAACTGCTTTGACTGGTGCAGGAGTAACAACTAAAGCTTTCATTTCATTCAACATTTTGTTCATCTTGATAGTCATCTATCTCTAGAGGAAGCGGCTATTGATGCATATCGAAAGAATTATTGGAAGATGAAGAATTAGAAAGAGGAGCATCCGTACTCACTCTTGAATCATTAGCACGACTTCTTGAGTAACGAACTTTTGACTTGCTTTCAATAATCGCTAAACCTTCTTGAGGCATTTTGTCCAAGAAATTGCCACCTGCTGCAGAATCTAAGGCATCTTGATCGTTTGAATTCAAAGAGTTGTAAAAAGTATCGAGTTGGTGGAGTTCTGAAAAGCCATGGTGAGGACATTGACGAAGGAGTCCTTTAAAACGTTCCCATGCTTCATTAAAGGCTTCGTTTGGTTTTTGATAAAAAGTAATGATCTCATTCCGATAGTAAGTGGTTTTTGAAGGTGGGAAGTATTGGTTTATGAATTTTGAAACAAGGTCGTCCCAAGTGAGAATTGATCTTGGTGGTTCTTTGTCTAACCAATCTCGGGCTTCACCGTCTAGAGAAAAAGGGAAAAGCAAAAGCTTAACCGAAGTGTTCGGAACTTCTGGATGTCTAAACGTTGAAGTGACCTTATTAAAAAATCGAAGGTGATTGTGGGGATCTTGTCTACCCGTAAATTTGTTGCTTTGCACAAGATTGATTAACGGTTGCTTAAGCTCGAAATTGTTGGCATTGATCGGTGGAACAACTATAGCATCTTCATACCCTTCGATAGGTGCTTGTAACATTTGGGCCATTGTTCGATTGTCGGCCATTGGAACAACGTTTTGTTCAACAATTGGATTTTCCGAAAGAGTTTGTTGTTGACGCGGTACGTCTACGAGATTGCAAACGAAGTGCGCATAAAGGAAAATCTAACAATTAAAAAACAATAAATTTTACTCTATTTGTTTTTTTTTTTTTTTTTTCGATGAATTTTTAACGGTTACACGAAAGTAGGACTTAAACCAATTAATCATCTACTTCACGGTAGCTCATTGAAAATTTCTTTTCAAGGTGAGCCGTACTTGGTAGAGATACAAAAGGCAAGTGTTAAATCTTTGATTACGAATTGGGAACAATTGCAAGTTCACCGGAAATTGAAATGATAATATCTCAATAGAAGATATTATTTGTTGGTGTTCGTTAACCAACTTGGTGAATTTTATTTTCTGAATTAAGACAATTTTTTTATATTTTTGATTTTTCTATTTTTTTTTATTTTTTTTAATATGATAATTATACTAAAAAGAAAAAGAAAATATTTTTTACTTTTTATATTTTTTAATTTTTTGGATTTTTGGATTTATGACAAAAATTTAACTTTCGAGGACGAAAGGATCTTCAAACCAAATCACAAACTCGAAACAAAGAAATCGCTTACACAAGTCCCCGGCAGCGGCGCCAAAAACTGATTGAGCAGTTTATACACACGTATAAAATAATATACTTATAGAGAAATTAAGGAAATCCCCAAGTATCCCTTGGACAATTCCACTCACAAAGATATATATATAGAATACGTATATTAAACCGGGTAAATATGATCACCCGGGTCGTTTCCCCAATGACTCGTGCAATGGAAACCTCGATCAAGTTTGGATCCTGATTTGAATAAGAGAAGAGATATTTTTGGATTTTTTATGAATTAAAAACTATTTAATCTAAATTAAATTCTAAAAGGAAAAATTAAATTGATAAAAATTAAGAAAAATACTTTTTAAACTAAATTAATTCTAAATTACTTAAAAGTATATGAAAAACATTTTAAAACTACTTTTTTCTACTTTAAAGGTGAAATTTAAATTAAAGACTTAAAAATTAAAAAAAACTAAAGATTTGAAAGATTAAATGTTTAAAAATAAAGTTAAAAATTACTTTTCTATAAAAATGACTTAAGAGATTTTAAAACTAAACTAATATATTTTTTTTTTATTTTTATGAAACTTTTTCTATTTTTTTTTTTATTAGATTTTTGAAAATGAAATATTAAAAACTAAATTCGAAAATTAATTTTAAAAAAAAAAATATATATAAAACTTAAGCTAAAAATTATGTAAAAATAGCTTTTTAAAACAGAAAAAAGTGCAGAAATTACATTTTATAAAAAGCCCCAATTTTAACTAATTTATTATTTATAAAAAACTATTTTTATAAAACTTAAACTAAATCTTACCAAACACATGGGCTAAAAGTGACGAAAAGTAAAGATAAGGGTAGGCGGGGTAACAAACATTTAGAGTTTTATAAAAAACACAAAGTTTAAACTAATGGCAGAAACAGTCCCTGGACTTGGGACTAACTAGACTAACTATGAACTAACAAAGGACTAACTGAGTAAATGTAAACTAAACAGAAACTATAAAATATGCAAGATAGGCCCCTGCAACCTCTAACTTTTAACACACAGCATCCATTCTTAAAATTAAACAGCTTATTAACAGAATTTAAAAAGCTCAAATTACTTTAAACTCAAATTTTACTTAATTAAAATAAGCTAAATAAGCTTATCAGCTTTTGAGCTCTTAGAAGCTTAGTATTCCAACTCTTAAACCTAATAAGCAAGGCAAATTCAAGTCACTTTGACAGATTTTAAATACTCAATAAATTCTACTTAACAAACTTATTTAGCAAATGCAAACACAGCTTATTTAACTACTATGAAACAAATAACCAGCTTATTAAGAAAAAGATAAAGAACAAATGTAAGACAGCATAAGGTGTACCTTAGATTCACCAGCATGAACAATAATAAGCTAAGTGGGGCTTATGGCTTATTCACATAAGCCCAATCTCAAAAACAACACCTAATCTAACCTATAAGCTGTCCAACAGCTCTAAACCTCATTGAACACATAGCCATCCATTTCCAATAAGAATCAATGTCTTGATCAAATGATAACAAACACAAACACCATTTTCAACAGAATTAAAATGGAACACAAATTAACATGAAATAAATCTTTATTAAAAACTGAATAAAAGTTTACAATACGATTGAAATAACATGAAATTGAAGTTACAAATAACTACTCGATTCTGAATTGAAAACAATTAAACTAAAAAAAATAACACTGAAAAATTAAAAAAAACTAACTACTCTTTTGAAGCTGGAATGATAGGGGTATTTATACCCGAGCCTTGAGCTTCTCGATTCTTCTTCTCTCTTTCATCTCAACCCTCCATCTCATCTCTCTCCTTGAAAACCGTTAGATTGGATTGTGTAATAACCCGGATTGATGATGTGGCTTGGGTGTGCTAGTTGTGTGAGTGTATACTCACTCGCACGTCACATCAATCAATCAAATCTTTCCATTTTGCCAGGGTAGATTGACTATCGCTGTCTTTTTGTCACCACGGTGGAATGGGTTAAGGGCGTTTGATAGTGAAGGGGTTTGGATTTTGAATTGTAGTGTGAGAGGGACATTAACCCCATGGTTAAATATAGAGGTTGGGGTGAAATGTTAATAAACTAGGGTTCATGTGATTTCGTGTGGATTCGTTCTCTATCGTTCGTGTTGAGGTGTGAGTTATCTCATTTGGGGTAAATGGTTAACAGTAACTGTTACAACGTTATAAGTATCAACCCCGGTTTGGGTTCTCTCGGCGTTAGGTCGGGTTAGGAGCGGGTACATTGGGTTGGGGTTGCATGCTACAGATATTGCTTTGAAAGTGAGATAATGGGTAGTTTGACCCGGCCATTTGACCCGCGCCCTTTTTATATCTTTGAAGAAATTACATTACTGGTCCATGTGTTTGGTTTTCCTATTTTCAAGTTATAAACAACTTTGGCAAATTGCATATTTGGCCCTTGTGTTTTCTTAAGACAATTTTAAAGTTATAATTAACTTTTATAAATTGCAAATTCAGCCCCTGGAGTTAATAAGCAATAGAGATGAGCTTTGGTTGACTGTGGTTTAGCTGCAGTTGACTGAAGAAGGCTGAGGCATGATTTCTCTGGCTTCGGCTTTGATCACTCATCCGTTCTTGTGTTCGTTTTTTGACTGATTTCTTGTGACATTTGACATATCCATACCTGCACACATAAAACTCAGATACAAGCACATTTTTGCCATTTTTGATCCGTTTTGGGTTTATTTGGGCCTTTTTTAAGCATAAATAGATATGTGTAATCTACACTTATCAGCTTTACTTTTAGAAGCCAACATCCTCTCAAGAGTTTCCTTTGTAAGTGGATACCTTCTTTCTGCTAGCATGTAAAACTCAGTTCCATCTTCTAGCACCAAGATATGAACTCCACAGTTCTCATAGAAATTCCAACTCTTAAGAATCCATTCTTATAACACCCCATGTTTTCAAGTCATTGACGACGTCGATAAATCTACTATTTATTTTTAGTGTCGTACGCGTTTGCTTGTA